>JAJJKW010000270.1:0-67952 GCA_023805745.1 Isotricha sp. YL-2021b
CCCCAATCCCCAATCCCCAATCCCAATTTTTGAAATTTTAATAATTTGTAAAGTTAAAAAATTGACTTTTAATTAATTATAATATTTATTTTTATAATAAAAAATAATTAAAAAAATGAGTCATTTTCAATTATATAAGATAAAGATTGAGAAAAATAAAAATAAATTAAAATATGGAATCATCAAATACTAATTTTTCTGTAGGAGAAATAGTTTGGGGAAAAATAAGAGGATATCCTTGGTGGCCAGCAATGATAACAGAAACTACAGATTATAATAGAGAAAAAAAATATATTTGTAATTTTATAGGAGATAATAGTCATGCTTCTTTACTTAAAAGGGATTTAGCAAAATTTGAAAAAGAGTTAAAAAATTATTCTAGTACTAAAAAAAAAGATTTATTATTTGCTATTCAAGAAGCTAAACATTTATATTATTTACAAAAAAATAATAATAATAGATATAATAGCAGTAATAATGATACTAATAATAAAAATAAAGATAAAGATACTGAAAGTTCTAATAATAATTTAAGCGACGAAGAAGAAAGTATTAATTCTCAGTTAATCAAGAAAAAAAGAAAAAGATTTGATAATAATCTTTCTCTTAAGAAAAATAATTGTAAATTAAATAATTCATTAATTCCAATTTATAAAGGAAAAGATAAAGAAAATTTAGATGTTATTAATAAAATAATTATATATTTATTATATATTACTAAAAACATTCAAAATACAAATTTTTCTGTTTTAGAAGAAGAAAAAGATATTTTATTTAAAGTTTTTGAATTTTTAAAAGATTATAAAATGAATGAACCAATTAATTTTTTGAAAAAAACAAATATAGGAAAATTAATTAAATATATAAATATTAATGTTCCTGAAGGTGAATTTAAAGAATTTTCAAATGCAGTTTACAAAAATTTAGAAGAACAAGTTGTGGCACAATTATTTCAAAAAAATAAATAAATAAAAAAAAATAAAAAAAGACAAAAAAATATTAACATTTTTAATTATTTTTTATAATCTAATTAATAGATTAATTTATTCTAATAAATTTGAACAAAAAAATTTTAAAAAATAAATAAATAGTAATAAAACAAACTATATACTTTTTTTAAAATATCAAATTATCCATAAAAAAATAAAATTAAATATTCTTCAAAAAATTCCAATCAGATAAATTACTATTATTAAAATTATTATTATTAATAGTGGTAGTAATACTATTATAAATAGATTTAATACTAACAATAGAATTATTAGTATTAAAAGATTTATTATTAATAGTAACATCATTCATTCCAGTTTTTTCATTAGGAGTAGTATTTTCAATAATTTCTAAAACATCTTTTTGAGTTTCATTCATAATACTATCAGTTAATATTTTTTCTTCTAAAACATTAACCCAAATATCATGTGCTGCTTCTAAATCATCAACATTTTCATTATCTATATTTAATAATAATGTCATATCTTCTACATATTTTTTACATTCACTTAATATTAATTTTTGATCAAAAAATAATTTAAAATTATTATGTATTTTCTTATTTGAATTTTCATATATTTCATATATAATTTTCATAAATTCTAATATATTTACTATGTCACATATAAAAATCCAATATCCACGATTCATTCCTTTTTTTATTAAATTTATTAAATCTGAATCTATTAAATATTTAAAATTAAAACTTCTATTTTCTTTATCTTTAAAAAAATCACAATTTCTTACTATAAAAAAGTTTATTTCATAATATGCTGATAATGAACATAAAAAATTTGTAACATTTATACTTGGTGATGCTTTTATTGTTATTGGAATTATTGTATTTTTTGGTAATGTTTTTTTTAAAAAAGAATTTACATTGTATTTTCCAAAATTATACATATTTATTAAATATTTGTTAATTAAATATTTAAATATTGAAGAACTTTGATCTGGTAAAAATGTCATATAATATAGTAATTTATCTACATCTCTATTTATTTGTTTTATATTTTGAGTATAGAAATATTTATTATTTGATTTATTTAATGATTTATTTAGTATTTGAAGATATGAACTATTTATTGATTTTGTTGTTATTGTATAAAAATTAAGAAGATTTTTTCAAAATCATTATTTTCATGTTTGAATTTAATTATATTTTCATTTGGGAAAATGTAATATTCTTTCATAAAATTTAAAATATAATTCATTTCCATAACTGAGAAAAAACATTCATTTTTAATTTATAAAAAATATTTTAATTTAAATATAATAAATTATTTTTCATATTTAACAAAAAAAAAAATAATTTACTAATTCCCTTCTTCTTCACTTTCTTTATTTTCTTCTTTATTATTATTATTATCATTATTTTCATTATTATTATTATCCTTATTATCATCTTTATGATTTTCTTCATTATTATTATTTTCTATATTATTATCAACAACAACAACATCATCTTTATATTCAACATCTTTAACATTTCCTTCAGAATCAGTTAATTTTCCAATTCCTTCTTTTTTATCATTAATACTATTTCCTTCCCATTTACTTCCATTTTTAAAATAATATATTCCTAAACCATTTATTTTATCATTTTCAAAATTACCTTCATATTTTGTTCCATTTTCTAATATTTTCATTCCTTCTCCATTTAATAATCCATCTTCAAAATTACCTTCTAATATTATATTCCAATCTTTATCATATTTTTTACCTTTTGAATTTTTTTTATTATTTTTCCAAAATCCAATAAAACATTCTTTTGTTTCATTATATATTAAAACTCCTTTTCCTTCTTTTTCATTATTTTCATTTATTTGACCTATATATGTTCCTTCTTTATCATTAATTTCAGTATATTTTAAATTTTCTTTTTTTTCAGATTTTAATTCATTTAAATATTTCATTTCGTCAGGATATTTTTTATTTAAATAATTTAATATTTCTTCATCTGGATTTAATTGCTTATAAGATTCATCATTTAAATAATTATAATAATTAATATCTATTTCTTCATCTTTGAAATTTTTTGAACAAAAATCTTCAAAAATAAAATCTTCTTGAATAGGCATCATTTGACCTTTAAATTTCAAAGTTTTAAAATAAGATTTTAAATTAAATATACATTTTTTATTATTATTAATTTTCATTGCTAAAATAAGAAAAGAACCTTTATTAGGAGGAACAACAATTTCAATTTGTTTTTCTTTAGTATAAGGATATAATAAAAACATATTTTCAAAATTAGGTTGAAAAATCCATTTTTGATAACAATCACTAAAAGGATTATATATAACTTTTAAACCTAATCCAGAATAATTATAATAATTATCACTCATAGTATAAATTTCATTGTCTTTCATATGAGGACCTTGATATTGCATTATAGCATTTAAAACCATATTTTTAATTAAATTAAATTTAATATCTTGTGTAAATAAAGTCAATTTAAAATTACATTGTGAAGCAACTTTAAAATAATATTCATTAATTTCTTGATTTGATTTTTCTGAAACTAAATAAGTCCAAATTATATAATATCCAATATCTAATTCTCTTGCAAATTCACTATTTTCATTTGAATTAAAACAACCTTCAAAATTAATTAATTTCTTATTTAAAGGATCATATTGTGAAATACATATATTTGAAGGAATACATCTTTCATTATTATTTATATTTTTATCAATTATTTTTTTTACAATTAATGAAAAAGATACTTTTGAAGTTTGAGGAATATATAAATTAAAAACTTGTGGAATTGAAATTATTGAATTTTCATCTTCTAAATTTTCAAGTTTAATTAATTTCATATTACAATTAAACATATTATGAATAATTGATATTTTACAAAAATAATTTAATAAATTATCAAGTGACATATAAATAACTTGTTTTTCATCTTCTTTATAATTAATAGCTTTTTTAATATCATCATTCCATAATTTTGAATTTGGATTCCAATCACCAGAATAATTTTGATATTCAAATAAATTTTTAATTTTAACTAATTTTAAAGGTTGTTTATTTTCATCAGAATCATTATTATTAATATCAAATATTTCAATTAATTGATAAGCTTTTTTATTAACAATACCAACTTTTTCTTTATTTTCTTCATTAGGAGTTAAAAAAACACTATTATTAATTTTATTAATTCTAATTACATTTTCTAAATCATCATTATCAATATCAAAAAAATTTAATCTTTCACAAGAAAAACCAGTGAAAAATATAATAAAATCAGTTATATTTGAACTTAATAAACTTCCATAACCTCCATAAACTTTTGCATAAGCTTTTTCCATTAATAATAACCAAATTTCATTTTTATTTGGTTTTGCAAATCTTAAAATATTTGTTCCTTTAACACAAGGAAAATAATCATCTAAAATTATTATTTTATATTCTCCATTTATATAAACATATAATTCATATAAAGTTTCATTTACTATTTCTTTTGTTTTAAATATTTCTTCTATTATATTTGGGTATGAAGTTAATAAAGTTATTGCATGAAAAAAATGAGTATAATGACTAAATAATTCTCCTTTATTTTCTTTGAAATTTATAGATAAATCTATTTTATCATCATTTTTAGAAAAAATTGTTATTTCTTTTGGATTTAATATTTCTGATAATTTTTTCCATTCAATTTCATTTATACTTATTCTATCAACATATTCAGTATTTTTTTTATTATCCATTAAAGAATCTGTTGTTGTTGGAAATAAATTATCTTTAAATTGTGATTCTATTGGTGATGGAGGTAATTGATTATTATAATATGATTTTACTTTTTCATAATGAAATATTCTTTTTTTTGGTATTTCTTTATTTGTTTCTATTGTTTTTTCTTCTTCTTTTTCTTTATTATCATCTAAATTTAATTCTTTATTTTCTTCTTCTTTTTCATTTATATTATTTTCAGAATTATTTTCTTTATTTTCATCCATTTTTTTAATTTTATATTTAATTGATAACTTCCAAAAAAAATTTATAATAATGAAAAATAAAACAAAAAATATATAAATTATAATCTGATTTAAAATGACATAATATTAATAAAAATTTTTAAAAAAGAAAGTTAAAAAATTAGAAATAAAATAAAATGGGAACATGTGAATCAAATAAAAATACAAATGGAAAAATAATAATTCAATCAGAACAAATAAAAAATTCAAAAAATCAAAATCCAATTTCATCTCCTTCAGAAAATAAAACAATAAAAGAATCTTTCAATCAAAAATCCCAAATTGAAAATTCGCCAAATAATAATAATATAAAAAAAGAAAATTCTCAAAAAAAAATTCATTCTCCAAAAAAAGAAAATCCTGAAAAAAAAGAAAATTATCCAAAAAATAATAATAATTTACCTGAATTACCTCTTCTTCGTCGTCCTCAAAGATTAAAAAGTGAATTTTTAAATCTTCCTGATTTTAAATTTTTATCAGATAAAAAAAATGAAGAAGAAGAAGAAGAAGATAAATTTCCTAATGATATTAATCTAAATAATATTGAAAGAAAAAAATATAATAAAACTCCTATTTTTTATACTATTAAAAATAATTCTTTATCTTTTCAAAGAAAACAATCTCAAAAATATTGTAATGATTTTAAAAGAAAAACTACAACAGGAGGAAAATATTTATTAAATCATCTTGCAAATACTTTAATAAGAAATACTTTAGGAGAAGAAAAACCAAAAAATTATAAATATTATTCTCCTGAATTTATAATAGATTGGAGATATGTTAAAAATGAAAATACTGATTTATATATTTGGAAAAATTTTGGTCAAATTCCTTTAACACAAGAATTAATAAATTCTATAATTAAATTAGATATTAATCAAATATCATCTTGTGAAAATTTTTATAAGAAAAGAATTTGGTTTTATAATTATATACAAAATAATATATTAAATAAAAATAATGAAGGTAATAATAGTGAAAATCCAATATTAGTAATTAATAGAAATAATATATTAGAAGAATCATATAATCAATTTATTTCAACAAAGGAATTAAATTTAAAAAAACCTATTCAAATACATTTTGTTGATGAAGTAGCACATGATGCAGGAGGAATTTTTAGAGAATGGTATTCTTGTTTATTTAAAGAATTTTTTAATGAAAAAAATAAATTATTTATTGAAAATCATAATAATGCTTTAATTAAAGGAACTTATTTAATTCATCCTCATTATGATAAAAAAAATATTGATTATTATGAATTTTTTGGTAAATTAGGAGCAAAAGCTTTAATTGATCAAGTAAATATTTCTGAAATTTTAAATAGAACTATTTTAAAATATATGAGAAATGAAAAAGTTAAATTAAATGATTTGGAATATTATGATATAACTCTTTATAAATCTTTAAAAGAAATAAAAGATACAGAAAATATAAATTCAAATGAAAAATATAAAGATTTTAAATTTGTTTGGAATCTCAAAGATGAAAATAATAATATAAAAGAGATAGAATTAATCCCAGGAGGAAATAATATTCATTTAAATGACGAAAATAAAAATTTATTTATTGAAAAAATAATATATGCAGAAACATTAATGAATTATGAAGAACCAATAGAAAAAATAAGAAAAGGATTTTTAAGTTTATTTGGAGAAGAAATAAAAATATTTAAACCAGATGAATTTGATTTTGAAATATCAGGTCAAAAAATAATAGATTTAGAAGATTGGAAAAAAAATACAATATATAAAGGTTATTATAATGAGAATAATCAAACTATAAAATTATTTTGGGAAGTTTTATCTAAATTATCTCAAAATGATTTATTTATATTTTATACTTTTTGTACATCTTCAACTCATATTCCTATAGATGGATTTAATTCTTTAAGAGGTGTAAATAATAAAATACAAAAATTTACTATAGAACCTAAAATATCTTTAATATTAGATGAAAGTGGAAATAATTTTAAATTAATTGAAGCTAAAACTTGCTTTAATAGAATTTTATTACCCGAATATAGTTCAAAAGAAGAAATGGAAAAAGCTATTAATATTATTATTGGAAATGATACTTCTTTTTTTGGGTTAGAATAATATAAATTTTTTATTTTTATATTTATTTTAATTCGAATGAATTTTAGTTTAGTTATTTTTATAGAAATTATTATGATTTTTATATGAAATATTATTATGAAATAGAGTTTCTAAGTATTAATATTATTTTAAAAATATTCTTTAAATAAGTGGTTTTTTGACTTTTTAATTATTTTCTATTTTTTTATTTTTTTAAAAAGCTCAAAAAAGAATTTATAATAGAAGAAAATAGATATTATAAATACAATAGAATTCCTTCTAAATTAAGTAAAAATTGTTATAAATATGATTTTTAGGTATCCCAGATTTAAATAAAAGACAAAATGAAATGCATTTAATACTAAGAAAAAAAAAATTAGATAATTATATTTCTTCAAAAAGAAAAATAACTCACAAAATTAATAAAGAAAATATTAATAATAATTTAAAATTAAAAGATTTAAATATTAATACTCTTTCTGAATTTGAATTAGAACTTAATAAATATTATTCAACTGTTATTATATTATAAAAATAAATTTCAATTTAAAGTTCATAATAATATATTTAAATATGTGTACCAATATTTTTAAAAAATTCTAAATTATAAAAAAATTTTTTTAATAATAAGAATAATTAAAATACATTATTCGACTGAAAATATTTCCAGTACCTTTAATTCCAAAATTTACAAAATTTTTAAAGAAAATATTTTCTTTACTATAATATCTTATTATTATATTTCAAATCTAATATATTCATATAATTATTAAATAATATCCTAATTGAAGAAAACTAAAAAATTAAAGTTATAAACAACCCAAAAATAAAAAAAAGTTAAAAATTTTCATACCATGAATTAAATTTTTGAATATCTTCATCACTAAATTTAACTTCTTTTTCAGATTTATAATCATGATAATTATTATTAACGAAATCACAAAATTTTTCTGAAAAACCTGAAAAATTTTTATTTTTAACAGAAATATAAGTATCATCAGAATTTTTATGAATAGAAATATCATTAATTTGGATATTGAATAAATTCTTAATAAAAGGTTTATAAGGAGGTTTCATATTTAAAGAAATTAATTCTTCCCAATTAAAACAATTAAACCATAAATGTTTAGTAATCCCTTCAAATTTACTTAATCTATTCATTGGATTTTTTTCAAGCATTTGTTTCATTAAAACCATAAATTCTTTATCATAGCAAAAATTAGGAAAATTTAATTTATCATTAATAATACTATTATATATTTTCATAGGATCCTCAAAATTTTCTCCAAAAGGAACACCACCACAAATAAATTCATAAGCACAAATTGCAATACTCCAAAAATCAATTTGAAAAGAATAACCTTCTCCTAAAATAACTTCAGGTGCCATATATTGTGGAGTTCCTATTATTGTTGAAGTTCTATCTATTATATTTTTTACAGTTCCAAAATCTATTAATTTTAAATATCCATTATTTAATACCATTAAATTTTCTGGCTTTAAATCACGATATATAAATTTCCTTTTATGTAAATAATTTATTGCTAACATCATACTTGCTGTATAAAATAATGCTTGTTGTTTATTTAATAATCCTATATCTCGAATTACATAAAATAATTCTTTTCCTTTTAAATATTCCATTAATAAATATATGTTATTTTCATCTTTTAAACATTTTACTAATTTTACTATAAATGGATTATCTATTGATAATAATATATTCTTCTCTAAATCTAAATTACGAGTTAATTTCTCATATAATATTTTCTTTTTTTGTATTGTTTTTATTGCATAAAAATATGAATTTTTTTTACAATATACTAAACTAACCTTTCCATAATTTCCATTTCCTAATTCTTTTATATGATATAAATCATTTAATTCAATTGAATTATCTTGTAAAAGTAATCTATTAAAAAGAAATTGTTTCATATTATCTTCTATATTATTTAAAAAATCTTCTTTTTTTAAACTATATAATTCAGAATAACCTTTTGATATTACAGTTGCAGATCTTAATTCATTGGTTAATAAAGCTCTTTCACCAAAACAATCTTTTGGATTTAAAGTTCTTAAATAAACTCCTTTTGAATAAATGCTAACATTTCCAACTTTAATAATATAAAATTTATATCCTTTTTCTCCTTCATTAATTATTTTTTGTCCAGATTTAAATTTTTCTAATCTTATCATAGTACTTAAAATTGATAATTTACTTTTAGGTATATTTCTAAATAAATTTATTTTTGATAAAGTTCCAATAACTTCACTTTTTCTAATAACTTCATCAAAATTCATACATTGTAAATGTTGTAAAACTCTATCAGTATCAGCTTCAATAAATAAACAATCTGGATGAGGAAATAAAGCATAAGTTAATTTATCATTTGTAATATATAATAAATCTTTTTCAAATAATATTTCTCCTCTTGTTGCTACAATTTGATTTGTTTTTGACTAAAAAAAAAATATAATAATTATATAAATTTATATAACTTACATTTATTAAATTTCCATCTATAATTATTACAATTTTAGAAGATTTATTATGTTTAATTGGGAAAGCAACATTATCAAAACCTAAATTAACAGCTTCAAAAAATTGGAAAATTTCTTCAACAAAATAAGAATTTAATTTATTTAAAATTTTAGATTTTTGAAAAGCACTTTTCATAAAATTTAAAAATAAAAAACTTCTATATTTTTCACCTAACATACTTTTTAAATAAGAAATAGAAATAGAATAACAAATACAAAAAGTTTTAGCAACAACATCTAAAGTTCTTTTTTTATCAATTAAAATACTTCTTTCTCCAAAATTTTCTCCTTCTTTTAAATTTCTAATAACAATACCATTTTCATCAATACATTCAACTTCACCACTTTTAATAATATATAAACAAGTGCTTAAATCACCTTTTTTACAAATTAATCTTCCTTGATTAAATTCTTCTAAAATTAATTTAGAACTTAAAATACTTTTTTGATATTGTTCCATATGAGAAAGAACACTAACAGAATCAATAAATTGAATATTTTCTTCATAAGTTATTTTATTAATATGTTCAATAATTTTTCTAAAATTTTTTCTTTCTAAAACCCAAAGTAAACAATTTGAAATTGCTTTTATACTTCCTGAACGAGGAGCATCATGTAATAAAGCTAATTCTCCAAAACTTTCTCCTATTTTTATTATTTTAATTACTTGATTATTTACTATTAATTCTGCTGAACCTGATTTTAATATATAAAAATAATTTCCTAATGAACCTTGTTTAAATATAAAATTATTTGAATCTATTTGTACTAAACTCATTTCTTCTATTATTTTTTCTCTTGCTTTTGAATTTAAATATTTCATAAAAAAATGCTTTTGTATACATTCATTTATTAAATTTTCATCTTCTTTTTTTTCATTGTGAATTTTTAACACTGTAAAATTTTCTTTTTCTAATGAAATATGTTCTATTATATTTTTTTGATAGTGAAAAGTTTTTCTTAATAAAACATCAGAAAATTTATATAAATTTCTTTTTGTAAATCTTGTTGTTGTATCTAAATCTTTAAATTCATTTGGATTTAATATAAATTGTTTTTTTAATTCTGTATATGTTGTTTTTATAGGTATTTTCATTAAATTCATTTTTTCTTTACTTGATGGAGATAATGCATTATCTACTCTAATATCATGGATTGAGTTATATCCTCCCATTTATTTTAATATTTATATTAAAATTTACTTAAGTAAAAAGTAAAATTGTATTTTTATATATTTTTTTTTTTAATGTTTTTTTTTTTTTATTTTTTCTTTAAAATATATAATATTTTTTTAAAAAATAATTTATTTTAATGAATAAAGGAAATAGTGACTTATAACTTAAATTTATGAATAATATACAATATTAGACTTTTTAAGAAATAGTTATTTCTAATAAATGAAAAACAAAAATATTTTATTTGATTAAAAATATAAAAAAAGAATAAAGAGAAAAAAATAAATTTTAAGTCTAATTGAGAAAAATCCAATTATAAATATTTAAATAATTTCTAAAGAAATTTTAATTACTATATTCTCTAAACAAAATAACTAAAATTTAAAAAAATAGAATTATTCATTCATAATAAACATTTGAACAAAATATTGTTAAATTTTGAGATTATTTTTATTTCCAAAAAATAAAAAAATCAAATAAAAATTAATGACCTTGAATCAGTTTATTTTATTATTATTTTTTCTGAAGAGCATTTATTATTAAAAATGAAAAATATTTCAAAGGGAGATATTAATGTAATATAAATGGAAATTGGTCAAAAACAATAAACAATATTATTTTGAAGAATGAAGTAACTTTTATATTTTTAAAAGAAAATATATTAATATATTAATTTTTATAAAAGAAAGAATTAAAGTTAATTCAGAATTAAGTTACTATTAATATTTCTTTTGAAAAATAAATAATTTAATAAATTTATAATTTAAAATTAATAATTACTTTTATTATTTGAAATTATACCTTTTCCTGCAAGAGCCAGATAATTATTTCTAAAATGTATTTTATTTAAAAATAATTGTTTATCATAATCTAAAGATTTAACTTTAGGAGCCAAAATATTTGTATTTTTTAATTTATTGTTTTTTTTTTTTGGAAGAAACATTTTAGAAAAATCATCATTTATAATTAAATTATTATTATATCTTTCATAAAAAATATTTTCAGAATGAGATAAAATTTTTGTTTTTATATTAGGAGTTATATTAATTTTAATAGGATTCAATTCATAAATTAAAATTGGATTATTATATGCATATAAAGAATAATTTCTATTTAATTGTTTATATCCTAATATTTTTTCTAAAATTAAATAAGATTTATTATTTATATTGTTTATTTCATTTTGTTTCATTCTTTTGAATAAATCAATAAAATAAGCAGATTTATTATTACAATTTCTTTTTGAATAACTCCTACTTTTTTTAAACATATTTATTTCAATTTTATAATAACTGTAAAAGTTCAGTTTTTATAAAATAAATAAATATGAAAAATAAATAATAATAAATTTTTATTTTTATATTTATGAGTTAAATGAATATTATTTTCAATATCATATATTTTATCAATATCAATTAATTCATATTTCATAGTTTTCAATTAAGTATCTTATTATTATCATCACAATTATTTTAAATTAAATAATGAATTTTGATAATAAAAAGAAAAAATCTAATAATATAATTAAATAATAAAAAAAAAGATTTTAAAGTTTCTGTTAAAAAATTGTTCATTGATTTTATAAAAGAATATTATGAATATTAAATTTATTTAATCCACTTTTCCCTATATCATATTTAGTAATTATTAAAATATAATTTTGATAATAAATCAAAATATATTAATTGTATATTAAATCAAAATTGTCTGAAAAAAATTAAATTAAAAAGTATTATATAAAACTCATAAATTAAGATTTATTTATAATTTTTATTTTTGGATAATATCAATTCAATTTTTATTTTTTTTAATTCTTATTGTCGAAGATTTATTTTCTAAAAGAATATCATAAAATTTAAAAAAAAAATTTCCAAAAATCCATTTATCTTCATTAACTAAATTTATTATATTAAATAATAAAATTTTATCATTAACTTTAGTAAATAAATCATTAAGAAGAAATTTAGAATTCCATTTTCCAAAAATAAAATATATATAAATAGATTTATTTAATAAATAAGAATCGCATAATAAATATTTATATATTCCTTTTTCCTCTTTAATTGAACATGTTTTAGTTTCTTTCTTATCAAATTTTTTAAATAAATTGTCAAGTAAAAAATTCAAAAATTTTTCTGGACAATAGATTTTATTATGTTCTATACTTAATAAAACATTTTCATTTATTTCATTTAAAATAGTAAATTTAGGGTAATTATCATTAAATAAAATAACATGATTTAAAAAAATTTCAAAAGGATTATTTTTATTAACATAACAAATTTTATTATATTCTTTTGAAATATTATTCCCAAAAATAATAGAACCTTTTTTCCATTGGTTATATGTTTTAATTTCAATAATATTATTTAAACTTCCAGTTCCATATAAATTAATAAAATTAACAAAAGAATAAAAACTATTATTGTTCAAACCAATAACTCCACAATAATTAGTAATTTTAAATCCTTTATTAACAAGATAAAATTTAAAATAACCATTTCTTAAATAATTGTTTTCAGTTTGTAAAATATCGAATGCTTCAAAACCTTCAAGTTTATACAATCTATCAGTAAAATTTATATTTGAACTTATTTGAGTAAAAGTATTCGATTTTTCTTTTTCAAAACCTAAACCATAAATATTATAATCAATTACATAAGATATATTAATATTTAAAGATAATTTAAATGGAAGACATTGTTTTGGAGTACCTAAACATAAATTTATTATAGGATGATTAAATTTATTATAATTAATTGGAATTTCTAATATTCTTCCTTTTACTTTAAAAATACAAAAATAAATAAGAAAGAAAATAATATTCTTCATGAAAAAATAAAAATCAAAAATTAATTTGAAAAAAATACATAAAAAATAAATAATATTTAAAAAAAATAAAAAATAAAAAATAAAAAATAAAAATAAATTAAATATTCAAAAAAATAAATGTTCTCATTCTTCGGTTCAGTAGAACCAAAAGTAACAGAAAAAATGTTAACTGATGCTAAAATACCATTAATATCAAAAGAGGAAATATCAATAGATAAAAAATTAATTTGTATAACAGGAAGTGGAAAATTTTATAAAGGAACTTATAAAGAAATTCCAGTTTCAGTAAAAGCAGTAGATATAATAAAAGATGATACAATAACAACAGAATTTATATATTGGAATGCCTATAAAACTAACGATATAATATTAAAATTATATGGAGTCTATTTAACAAATAAAATAGGTTATATTATATTAGAAGATTTTGCTTGTACTATGGAAGATGCTTTAAAAAATAGCAAAAATGTATCTTTATCTAATAAAATTTCTTTAGCAAATCAAGTTTTTGATATTTTATATCAATTTCAAAAAGAAAATAAAAGAATATTAGATTTAAGACCTAAAACTTTAGGAATAACTAAAAATGGTAATTTAAAATTACTTGATTTTGGTAAATTAATTAATCCAGAAAAATTAATGAATTTTAAAGATATTGCAAAAGAAAAAATTAAATATGAACCTCCTGAATCTCTTAACAATAATTCTTTAGAAGATATAAGTTATGATATTTGGTCTTTTGGTTGTATTTTATTAGATATTTTTTCAGAAAAATCTAAAGTTTTTAATTATAATGTTACTAATGTAGATGTATTTAAAAATTTAGTAATTGAAGGAAAATTTCCTGATTATTCAGAAGAAAAATTCCATCCAATTCTTATTAATTTATTGAAAAAAACTTTAGAAAAAAATTACGAAAAAAGAGTTAAATATAAAGAATTAGAAGGTGAAATGAAAGGTTTTTCAGATTATTTTTTATCAACAGAAATTGATATAAATAAAATTAATATAGATGATAATAAAAATATAAATGAAAAATTAGGCCCTTATCATTTTTTTGTTTCTAATAATGAACCAAAAATAAATTTTAAATTAGATGAGATTAATAATAATTTATTAGAAAAAAGTAGTACTTGTCAAAAAAATATAAATGAAATATTTGAATTAGAAAAAAAAGCATTTAATCACAATTTAGAAATCATAACAAAAACTTTAAAAGAAGATTCAATTTTAAAGCAAAAAATAATTTTAAAAATAAAAGAAAATTTATCAATTCAAATAGGTGAATTAAAACAATTATTAATATATGCAATAGGAGATATAACAACTTCACAAACTATATTATTAGATATGAAAAAAAATATAATGTTTTTATTTCATTCAAATGTTTTTTTAGATGAAAAAGAAGATCCAGTTTTATTAAAATTAGAAGAAGAAAAAAGTAAAATAATGCAATTATTAATTAAATATTCTAAAGAAGAATTATTTGATAGAATAACTTTTCATTTTGAGCAAGCAAAAAAATTAATTGATTATTATAAAGAGTTATGTACTCAAAAAGATACTTTAATGACAGAAATAATGGAATTAATTGTAAATCATAAAAAAAAATATATTGAAAATAATGAACTAAAAATTTTTTTACCAAAATTAGGAATTAATGTAAGAGAATTAAAAGATGATATTTTAGGAAAAGAAGTAAAAGATTATTATAAAGATTTTATTTGTAAACCATATGAAAATTCTAATGTAATAAATTTATTTGATTTATTTAATAAACATTATTATCAATATACTTTAGATAATATATATGTATTTCCAAAAGTTTTTTCATATTATGATATTAAAAAGAGAAAATTATATATTTCAGGAGGATTTAATTCAGAAGAAAATAATGGAATAAATATTGTATATGAAATATCTTTTGATAATTATAATAAATTTGATAATAATGCTAATGAATTAGATGTTAAAGTAAAAGAAATTTCAAAAATGAATTTTTCTCATTATTCACATTCTATGGTAAAATTTGAAGATAAATATCTTATTATTGCTGGAGGAGATAATATTGATTGTGAAATTTATGATATTGAAAATAATGTTTGGTCTAATTTACCAAAATTACCTTTTATTTGTAATAATTCAATTCTTTCAATTTATAAAAAAAGTTTATTTTTATTTCATGATGATAAAATATTAAAATTAAGTTTATATCCTTTTCAAAAAACTGAAAAAAATGAAATTTTAATTGATAATAATTGGGAAATTTTAGATTTTGAATTTAATATCAAAGCCGAGGATGAAAACAAGAATATTAATTTCAAAAATAAAATGGGAGTTTATTGTAATGAAGATACAGGAATTATATATTTATTTGGAGGAAATGATGGAGAAAATTATTTTAATGGGATTTATAATATTGAATTACTAGATTTAGTTGAAGTTCCTGATGAAAAAAATAAAAATTTAAAAAAAACAAAAAAATTTATGAAAAAAAAATTTTTAATTCAAATTGGAAATCAACCTTTATCTTTTAGTAGTAATTTTAATAATAATATTAATTGCATTCAAAATAATTATCTTCTTATGATTGATAATAAAAATAATGCAATCGAATTTAATTTAGATAATAATGAATGTTTTATTTATGATAAATAGATATTTAATAAGTTTATTTAATTAAAAAAAAAAAATTTATTAAAAAATGAATTATAAATTTTTTTTTATTAAATTATTTAAAAATATTGTTTAAATAAATAGATGAGTTCAATGAATAAAATTCAGGTTATAGTAAAATATGAAGATGAAGAAAAACATTATCCTCTAATTAAAGATTATAAAAATTTTTTAAATAAATGTTACAAAGATTTCGAAATGAATGAAGAAGAAAAAAAAAGTTTAGAATTAAAAACATTAAATAATGGTGATGAAATAGATATTGAAAATGAAAACGATTTCAAAGATAATTTAGAACCAGATGATGATAATAAAATATATTATATTCTAAAATCAAAAGGGAGAAAAAAAAAGGAAAAAATAGAAAAAATTAATATTGATAATCAAGAAAATATTCAAATATCAAATATAATTGAAAATGAATCAAAAGAAAATGAAAATAAAAACAATTTAGATAATATAAATAAAACTATTAATTTATCTCAGATTGATTATTCTAAAATAAGAGAATTAATACAAGAAGAAACAGAAAAATTTAAACAATCAATATTAGATGAATTAAAAAAAAATAATGAACAATTAGAAATGAAAATAAAAACAACTTTTAAAAAAAGTATTTTAGATATAAAAGCATTTTTAGTAAATCTTGAAAACTCTGTCCAAGAAAAAAATTCTGAAATTGAAAATTTCAAAAATTCAATTTATCAAAGTTTAAGTGAAATTCACAATTCAAATAATTATGTAAATAATAATAATGACTTTATTAATCAAACTTTAAAGAAGATTGAAAAAAATATTGAAAATAATATAAACTTTCATAATCAAAAATATTCTGAATTAGAATCACAAATTAAAATTTTATCTGAAAAATTAGAAAATATTCAAGAAAAAATTCAAAATCAAAATAAACCTAATAAGAATAATGAAGAACCTCAAAAATTCATAAAAATAAATCAATTTGAAAATTCTCAAATAAAAAATGCACAAAAAAAAAATATTAAACCTGAAAACAAAAAAGATTCATCTTTAAAAAAATTAAAAATGAAAAAATTAAATAATGATAATAATTCTAGTCTCAATTATCAACAATTAAATTATACTTATCAAGAAAGAATTAAAGGCGGTATTCAAACAATTAATAATGAGTCACCAATCAAAAAACAATTTTATAAATGTCTCTTTATTAAAAATGATTTTGAAGTAAAAAAAGAATATAATGAATTACGTAAATTAAAAACATATTCAATAACATTAAATTTATTTAATAAAGGAACTTTGCCTTGGCCAAATAATTTTTTTATTAGGGGAAATTCTGATGATCATTTATTAGAAGTTAATTCAAAAATTCAGAACTATAATGAAATTTTACCTAATCAAAAATGTGATTGTGAAATTCGAATAAATTTTAACAAAATTATAAATGAAAATTTAGAAATTACATTACCATTAAAATTAGTTTTTGAAGATGAATCAATAAATATTATTCAAAATAATTGTACATTAAAATTAATAGTTATCAAATCTTCAGAATATGATTCTTTTAAAAATAAATTAAATCATTCTAAAGAAAATAATGATTTTATGAGAAGAATAAATAATGACTATTTAAATGATAATGAAAGAAAAGAGAAAAATGATTATCAACTTTTAGAAGTTAGTAGTAATAAATCGACTATTGATGATTTTTTGAATAAATTTTTTAAAAATATTAAAATTAAATTAGAAGAAGATTATGGATTTTCAAGTGAAAATTGGAATGATGAGAAATTAGAAGAAAATATTAGAAACAATTATAATAAAGAGATTGAACAAATGTTTTTAAAAAATGAACAAGAAGCATTTGAAAAAATATGTGAATTACTTGGAGAAGAATTTTTAGAAAAAATGTAATTCTCAAATTCTAATTATTTATATTTATTAATTGAATTTGTTTAAATATTTTTTTCTTTTTATGATTTCCATTATTTAAAGTAATATTAGCACATTTTTATATTATTAAATACAATAAAATATATTCTAAGAATAATTAAATTTGATTTATTTTAAAAGATTATTTAAGCTAATTCTTAGAGAACTATTAAAAAAAGAAAAATAATCTTTATATTTATTCATTTTTTTCTTTCTTTCTCCAAATATTATATACATATAAGTCATATGTTTTGTTAATTAATTTTACTTATATTATCATTTACTATTTTAAAATTTTATTTTCAATAATTTTAATTTACTTTATTTTATCCAGTTAATAAAATTTATTTATTTAATCCTTTAATTATCAATTTATTTTATTAATAAATATTAATAAATAATTCTCATTATTAAAAGAATAATTATCATATCCATTAATAATATTATTTCTTTTCTTTTAATTACAAAATAATTTGAATTAAAAAAATAATTTAAATAATTTAATATACAAAAAAAATTTTCCCCATCCGAGAATCGAACTCGGGTCTTCTCGGTGAAAGCGAGATATCCTAACCCCTAGACTAATGAGGATTACATAAATTCTTCCATATCATTTATAATAATTCTTTGAACAAAAAAAAAAAAAAAAAACCTCATTTTTATAAAAATCTATTCTAAAAAAAAAATGGAAACAACAGATTCAAAAATTTCAAAAAATGAAGAAGAGGAAAAAGAAGATCCTTCAACATATAATAAATTAAAAAATCTTTTTGATTCAAATAATATAAAATATAATCATATTGAACATAAACCAGCAAAAACAAGTGAAGAAGTAGCAAAAATAAGAGGAACTCCTTTAGAAACAGGAGCAAAAGCAATGATAATTAAAATTGATAATAAATTTATTGAAATTGTTATTCCAGCTAATAAAAAATTTTTAAGTAGACCTGCTAAAAAATTTTTAAAAACTGATTGTTTAAGATTTGCTTATAAAGATGAATTAAATAATTTAACTCATTGTCTTCAAGGTGCTGTTCCGCCTTTTGGTTCTATTTTTGGTTTACAAACTTATTGTGATGAAAGTATTTTTAATAATCAAAATTATGATTATATTTCTTTTAATGGAGGATTGAGAACTAAAAGTTTTCAAATTAAAAAAGATGATTATAAAAAATTAGAAAATCCTATTTTATGTAATGTTTGTAAGTGAAATTTTTTTTTTTTGATAAATTATTATTTGTTTTTAATAATTTAAATTTCTAATTTTATATTTTATTTTTTTTTATTATTCTTATTGATTATTGTTTTCATAGAAGGTGAAAATTCAAATTTAAAAAATAATTTAATTTAAAAAAAAATAAATAATAAAAAAGAATATAAATTTATATAATCAAATAATAATTAAAATCCTAAAAAAAATAATCTAAATATCATTTTCAGTTAACCTAATAAAAATATCTTCTAAACTAACTTGTGAAATAGCCCAATTAGTGATAAATAAATTATCTTTTTTTTCTTCAATTTTATTAAACAAAATTTCAGCATCAAATTCTTTATTCGAAATTTCAAAAATTAAAGCATTTTTATAATTTTCAACTAAAAAGCTTCCAGGAAAAATATCTTTAATAAACTTAACAACATTATCTTTTCTTTCTTCGATAAATTCTTCTTCATTTCTAACAAAGCTTTTATCTTTAATAAGAGAAAATGGAATTAAATTAATACATAATTTAAATCCTTTTCCATAAATTTTTTTTAATTTATATTGACTACCTAAACATTTTAAATTTCCATGAACAATAATTCCAATTCTATCACTTAAAATTTCAGCTTCATCCATTAAATGAGTAGTTAAAATCATACATTTATTTTCTTTACAATTTGATAAAATTTCCCAAATTTGTCTTTTATTTTCAGGATCTAATCCTGTTGTTGGTTCATCTAAAAATACAATTGAAGGATTTCCAACTAAAGAAATTCCTAAAGTTAATCTTCTTTTCATTCCTCCACTTAATTCTTTAACTAAAAAATTTTTAAATTTATCTAATTTAATATTTGATAATGTTTTATTAACATTTTCATTAATTGAATTTGATGAAACATTTTTTAAAATAGAATAAAATATTAAATGTTCTTTAACAGTTAAATCATCCCATAATAAATCAAATTGAGGACAATAACCAATTAATTCTTGTACTTTATTTATATTTGTTTTTATTGAATTTCCATTTATAAATGCATTTCCAGATGTTGGTTCATAAATTCCTGTTAATAAAGAAAAAAAAGTTGTTTTTCCTGCTCCATTTGGACCAAGTAATCCAAATATTTCATTATTATTTAAACATAATGTTAAATTATCTAATGATTTTTTTAATTTTTTTTCTGAATTTTTACTATTTAAATTACTTGGATATATTTTTGTTAAATGATCTGATACTAAAGGATATAATTTTAATTGTTCGTTATTTATAGGATTTGTTAAGAAAGATACTTTTTCATATTCATTTTTTATTTCATCATCTATTGAATTATTATTATTATTATTATCTTCGTCTTCTATTTTATTATTTATAACTTTTTTAGAATCTTTTAAATCAATATAATTTAATTTATTATTACTTTTTTGAAAACTTTTAATAATTCCTTCTAAAAAGAATAAAGGATGTTTCCTAACTCCAAATTCTTGAGGAATAATTTCATAAAAATAAATCCCTAAAAACATATAAATAAATCCTGAAATAAATAATAAATAATAGCAATTAATAAATTCTTGATTTAAATTATTTAAATTATCAATGCATTTATCATAACCACAATGATAAGTCATATAATAGAAAATTCTACAAAGAGAAAAAGTAGGATAACAAAGAAGCCAAAAAGGACAAGGTTCAGGAAAATCATAAATAGAAAAATTTAAAGAAACTGCAATTAAAGTTGTCCAAAGAGAAACCATATATCCTACTATTGTTGCACTTCTTGCATTTGTTATAAAACTTTGAAAAAAAAATGCTAAACCAATTTGACAAAAACCCCAACTTAAAAAAGTTAAAAAAAGTAATAACCAATGTGTTTTTATAAATATTGTTAATTTTAATATTATTGAACCTACTAAAATAAATATTATCATTGTTATTGTATATAATGTATAATTAAATAATAAATTACTCATCCAATAATTTATCATTTTTAATCCATTTATTTTCATTATTTCTATTAATTTTCTTTCTTTTTCTATTACTATAGAATACATAAATAAAGGCATTAAAAGAGAAATTGCCATAGGATAAAAAGTACTTCCTGCTAAATTTATTATTCTTTGTATATTTTCTTCATTATCATCTAATTTAATTGGCATTAATTGAACTCCTGAAATTAATTTAACTTTAGGAAATAATTTCTTTATATATGCTTTATTAAATAAATCTGTTCCCCATAACATTCCATTTAATACATTTGGATAAAAAGTATAATTTTTTGTATTTTCATTATATAAATAAAATTGAGTTACACCATTTGATCTATGATAATATGGTAATCTATTATCATTTATTTGAATTTTATATGAAAAATTTTCATTATTCATTTCATTAATAGTTATTGCTCCATCTGGTAATAAATTTTTCACTGAATCATTTACTAATGTATTATAATCTAATCTATTTAAATCTTCTAATCTATTAAATAAATATACATTTATATTATCTGTTTCATTTTCATATTTTTTTAAATCATTTATATATTGAAAATAAGGACTTAATTTATCTTTTGCAAAATTATTTGGACAATAACTTTTAAGAACATAATCCTTTGTCATTGTTTTTTTAAAAAAATTTTTTGTTTCTTCATTAACATTTTTATTAAAACCATACATATACCATTCATCACATGACGTTATTGTTAAAATTTGATTTGCATATTGTAATTTAGAATAAATAGGAATATTAAATAAAATTGGAATAGATAATTTTAAACCAAATGGCGTTTTTGATATTTGAGTTTCTACAATTACTTTTACAATATATATGAAAAGAAGACATAATAATGGAGTTATTATTTGACATATTATTGTCCCTTTTTGTCTTGATATTAATTGAATATCTTTTGATAAAAGACCTCCAATTTGATTCGTCATGTTTTATTTTTGAATAAAAAATTACTTAAATCAGAAAAAAAAATTAATCAAAAAATAAATAAAAATATTTTTTCAATTCCAAATAAATAAAAAAAATTAAACAATAATTAAACAAAATAATAAACTTTTTGAATTAAAAATAATGAATAAATTAAAAATACAGCAAAAATATAAATATTTAAAATTTAAGTTTTTTCTCATAAACAAATTCAATCCATTTTTTCCAAATACCATTATTTTTCAAACAATTTTCATCTCCAATAATAATTAAACAAAATTTAGCTCTAGTTAATAAAACATTAACTCTTCTAACATCATTTACAAAACCAATTTTACCAAAATTATTACTTCTAACTAAAGAAACAATAATAATATCTCTTTCCATTCCTTGAAAACCATCAATTGTATCAACAATAATATTATTACTATTAATATTATTATCATAAAGTGCATTTTTAATTTTATTTTTCTGTGAATCATAAGGAGTAATAATTCCAATTGATTTATCATTAAATTCTTTTTGAAGTTTATTTATTACTATTATAACTTTATTTATTTCAAATTCATTAAAACAAGAATTTCCTTTTATTTCTATTTGTTCTCCTCCATTTACATTAAAGAAAATAATATTATAATTTGGATTAGGAAATTTAATATTATTTAATTTTCTTAAATTATCATCAATTCCATTTAATATTTTATTATCATAAAATTCTTTACTAGAAAATTCAAATAAAGAACTATGCATTCTATATTGAGTATCTAATTGACAAGAATTAATTTGATAATCATATAATCTTTCAAATAAAGATTTATTTAAATTTAATTTAACAGCAGCTTGAGAAATAATTGTAGGAGGTAATTGTTTATGATCTCCAATTAAAACTAATTGATTACAATGATGTAATAAAGGAATTAAAGTACTTAATTCTGTAGCTTGAGAACATTCATCAATAATAACAAAAGGAAAAGAAATTAATTTTAAAAATTCATTTGAACTTCCAACATTAGTACATAATATAACATTTGAAGTTAAAATATTTGATTTAATCATTCCATATAATATATCTGAATTATCTTTTGAATTATATCTATAAACTGTTATATTATTTTTATTTTTTAAATATGAATATATTATATCTATTGCACAATTACTTTCAGTACAAACTAATATTTTATTTCTATCTTCTTGATTTTTTAATCTTTGTAATCTTATATATTCACATATTATTTCTACACAAGTTATTGTTTTTCCTGTTCCTGGAGGACCTAAAATTAATGTTAATCTTTCTGTTAAACTTTTTTCTATTGCATTTATTTGACTTTTATTTAAATTTTGATTTAACATTTTATAATTTATTGGTAATTTATATACTTTTGAACAAGCTAAATTTCTAATTTTTTCACTATTGTAATTTTTTGAAAATGAACCTATTATTATTTCTCTTATTTCATTTGATAATAATTCATCGTCATTTATACAAAAATCTGAAAAACATTCTAATGTTTTTTGATATACAAATAAATTTAAAATTTTTTGGATTTTTATATTTTGGAATTTTACATTTTGAGGATTTTGTGAAAAATTTTTTCTTAATTTTATACTTAAATCATTATTTATTTTTGATATTAAAGCAAATTCTTTTTTATTATCATTTATTTCTAAAGAAACTATTTCACTTTCAGATATTAATTTTGTTTTTTTTTCTTTTACAACTTTTTTAATATAATTACGATTTTCAATTGGAATAAAAGTACAAACTTCTTGTCCAAATCTAGAACCAATAATTTCCATTTGTCCAATAACTTCAACATTATTTATTAAATTTAAAGAATTTTGATTTCCTTCATTTTTATATAAATGATATAAAGTATCTAATAATTCAATATGAAAACTTTTTTTAAAATAACAATAATATTCTGTAAAAGGAATATCTTCATTAAAATAACTTACATTATTAAAAAATATATTTATTAAATCTGTTATTTCTTTCCAATGATTAATATAAGGAATTAAAAATATAAAACTATCTAAAATTTCATGTTTAATTTGAGAATTTATAAATTCTTTATTTTTTTCTGAAAATAATATTTTTAAAATATTTTTTAAATTTTCTATATCACCTTTAACTAAATATTGATACCAAGTTAAACTTATTTCATTCCAATTCAAATTATTATTTTCTAATTTACATAAAAATTCAATTGCATTTAATATTTTTTTAGTATCTTCTATTTTTCCTTCTGTTAATATTTTAGAATACATTTGAGTCATTTTTTTAATTTCTTCAGGATTTTCATTATTTATTATTTTTAAATCATCTAATCTAATTTCTTTTTCTTGTTGAATAAAATTAGAAATTTTATTTAATAAATTATTAGAATTATCATTCATGAAATTTTCATTTGAAAAACTAAAATTATCAATAATATTTAAGTTTTTATTTTTTTCTTGAATAATTTTATTAATACATTCCATTTGTGAATGATCAATATTAACTAATAAATTTTTTTCAATTAAACTATCAATAATTTTACTTAAAGCATTTCTTCTTGCTTCTTTTTTATTTTTTCCAAGACCTTCACCAAAACATTTTTCATTAAAAAAACCAGAATAATTTTCTAATTGTAATTTAACTAAAAATTGTGTATTTTTAACAACTTGTTTTGATTCTATTGTACTTATTTTTGAACCTGTTCTTTGAATATATTCATTAAATCCTGTATAATTATTTAATTCCCAATATTCTTTTAATGCTTTTCCTTCTTCAAATGTTATTGTTTCATATGTTTTTATTGTTTTTTTAAAATTTGATTCTGTTATTGGATTTGATGTTTTTTTATTGAGCATAATTTAAATAATTTATTTATTTATTCAGTCAAAATTTAAAATAATTTTTTAAATTTAGAATTATTTTAAATATTTTTTTATTTTTTTATTTTTTTAAATTTGAAATTTTGAATAAAAATTTATTTTTTGGAATTTTCTTTTTTTACTTATTAATTTTTATTTTTCTTTTTTTTTTATAGATATTAATTCATATATTTTAAATATTATTATAAACCTTAATTTAATTTAATTTAATTAATTTTTATAATTAAAAAAACAAAATCAAAAAAAATGTATATAAATACAAGTCGAAGTAGTTCTGAAAAAAAGAAACAAACAACATATTCAATACGAAATTTATTAAGATATACAAAATCAGATTTTAGTGAAAGAATAAGAAAAATAAAATTACAATCTCAATTAGAAAAGCATTGTATATTATCAGATTTTCACAGAAGTATAATTCAAAGAAAATTTGAAAATCATACTAAAAGAAAATTAGTTATTGAAATAGGTGATGGATTAACATCAAATGATTTTTTTTTAACAAAAATTGATAGAAGTTTAAAAAATCAAACAACAACAATTTTTACAAATAAAACTCAATCATTAACAGAAAGAAATAAACCTACAATAGAAAATTTAAAATTATTTTCAAATAATTTTAAAAAAAAATACCCTATTATAAATTATAAATTACCAATAACTTTTAATAAAACTATTGGTAATTATTTAGATAGAGAAAATGGAAGAAATTATTATAAAGAATCATTATCTCAATTTACAGAAAGGGCAAAAATTAAACATATTTATAATATTAATCATCAAATTTTACTTAGAAGATATCAAAAAATTGAAGAAAATAGAAAATTAAAAATTCAAGAAATAAGTAGAAAAATTTTAAATATTGAAAAAACAAAAAAATATTATAATAATTTTATAGAAACTTTATATCATTATGTAAGATATTTAGATAATATTATTTCAAAAGAAACTAAAAAAATGAGTGATTTATATAGTTATCAAAGTGATTTAGAATTTTCAAAATTAAATTTATTAAATAAAATAAAAAAAACTAAATTACTTTTAGAATTATATAAACAATATAAAAATTTTTTACTTTTAGTAAAATATAAAAAAACAAAATTATCAGAAATTCCAGAAAAAGAATTAGTTAAATATGGTATTCATTTCAAAAAAGAACAATCTTCTTCTTCAATGTTAACAAGAAAATATTCTCTTCCTAAAAAAAAATATTCAAATTATTCTTTAAATAGTAGTTATAATTCTTCAAGAAGAGGAAGTCTTTCAAGTAGAGATTTAAAAAAATTTTCTTCTAATAATCTTTCAAGATTAAGTAAATTTGATTCTAATGATTATATTAAAAATAATAATAATGTTAATGAGAATTTTAATAATTTTCCAATTTTTGATTCAGTTGATGAATTTGTTTATAAAATGAAATATTTAGAAGATCATGTTAGAGAGCTTTTTACCATTTTTAGTGATGTTAAATATAAATTAAATAAATTTATTCAAGAAAAAAATAATTTGAAAGAAATTTATAATAAAGAAGAAAATGAGAAAAATGCAATTCAAATTAAATTGTATGAAAAATTAAAAAACAAATTACAAAGAGTTAAAGAAAGATATAAAATATTAGAAAATAGATTAAAAAGTTTAAAAAAAAAATCAAATAAAGAACATTATAATAAAGTTATTTCAAAAATAAAAAATATCATTATTTCTCTTCCAATAAATATTGAAATTGATTTTAATATTGTTAATTTTTATGAAAAAATAAATAATAATAAAAACGAAAATGTTTTTGTTGAAGGAAAATATATTAATAAAAATATTTATTTATTAAGTATATTAGAAATGAGATTAATATATTATCAAAATATGATTCAAAATATATTCAAAGATCCTAAAACAAAATACATTTATAATAATATTATTATTGAATTAGAAAGAAAAAAAAGATTAGATAAAAATAAGAAAATAAAATTAAAATACGAATTAATGCATTTAAATAAATTAAATAATGAAAATAAAAAAAGAAATAAAAATATTGTTTTACCGATTCGAAAAATTGATATTTATGAAAAACTTATTTTAAAAAGAAAATTTGAAAAAGAAGAAGAAATAAAAAGACAAAAAGAGAATAAAAAAAATAAAAATGAAAACGAATATGGAAATTGGATTGTATATTAATTAATAATAATGATAATAAATATAAAATAAAACTTAAATTATTTTTTTAATTAAAAATTAAATAATTTTAATTCAATATATTCAAAATGTTTAAAAAAATTTTTTTCACAATATTAAATATCATTTTAATAAAAAATAACATAATAATTCCTTTTTATACAAAAAAAGATAATATTGATTCTTTATCTCATAATTCTTTAATGTCAACATTATCAGAAAATAAAATAGAAACAAAAATAAAAGTAGGAACACCAAATCAAGAAATTCCTTTAAGATTAAAATTATTAAGATATCCAATTTCAATATCAAGTGTATCATTAAATTTTTTTACAATTACAAAATTTAATGAAAGCAAATCTTCTACTTATATTTCATTAGATTTAAGAGATAATTATTATGGTTATCAAGATTTTCAATTAGCAAAAAAATCAAAAGATAATATTTATTTAAATGAAAAAATAACTTTAAATAATTTTACATTTTTTTTAGCCACAGCTGAAATTACTAATTATATGGAAAGTGGAGTTTTAGGTTTAAGAATTCCAGATAATAATTATAGAGCAAAAGATGTTAATTTCATAAAGCAATTAAAAGAAAGAAATTTAATTAATTCATATAATTTTTTTATTAGATATTTAAATGATACAAATGGTGAATTAATTATTGATAGTTTACCTCATCAAATTGATAATAAATATAATGAAAAAAATTTTGTTGAAATTCAATCAACTATTGTTTCTGATTCTTTAGGTTTTACTTTTAATAGTAGTTATTATGGAAATAATTTAATTGAATATAATTTTAAAGGAGAGTTAGCTATTGAAGATAATTTTATTAGAGGTGATAATGCTTTTAAAAATATTTTAATTAATAATTTTTTTCAAATTTATTTTGATAGAAGAATTTGTTTTAATAACACTTTTAATTATTTAGATTTTAAAAATCAAGAATTTTTTTATTGTAAAAAAGAGATAAATATAAATGAATTTCAAAATATTATTTTAAATGTAAAAGATAGTGATTTTATTATTGAATTTGAAAGTAAAGATTTATTTTTTGAATATAATGGATATTATTATTTTTTAATTTATTTTCCTAAACTATTATATGAAGAAAATTCTTTTAGATTAGGTAAACCTTTTTTTAAAAAATATATAATAACTTTTAACCAAGATAAAAAAATGATTGGATATTATAAAAATATGATAAAAGAAAAAAATATAAATATAAATATTAAAAAATATATTCCTTGGATAATTACTATATTTTGTATAATTTGTATGTTATTAATGGGATTTTATATTATATTTTATAGACCTTATAAATTAAGAAAAAAAAGGGCAAATGAATTAGAAGATGAATATGAATATATTACAAATAAAAAAGAAAATAATAATTATTTTTCAATAAAAGAACTAAAGTAATATTTTTTTATAATTTATTAATTAATTAAATTTAAATCAATTTGAAAAAAAAATGAATAAATCAAAAACCCCAAAAAAAATCAATGAATTCATTTGTTTTATATGTTGTAAAAAAGGACATAAAAAGATAAATTGTCCAACTTTAAAAACCAAAAATATAGATAAAAATATTATATTAAAAGAAGATCTAATAAAAAATAATATTAAATGTTCTTATTGTGGAAGTTCCACACATTTAATTTGTAATAAAAAATCAAATTATTATATAGAAGATTATGATTCAGATAATGTTTCAATTTCAGAAAGTAGTGAAAATGAAGAAATAAAAGATGATTATGAAATATATTATAGAAATTATCAAGAAAAAAAGAATAGTATTTTAACTTTATTAAAGAAAAAAAGAGTTTTTTTAGATTTACCAAATGAAAAAATATCAAATACTATTTTTTGTTATAAATGTGGTGGAAGACATAAAGGAATAAATTGTTTAGTTGTAAAAAATAAGAATAAAAAAAAATTTTTTTTTTCTTAAATTCAAATATATAAACACTAATATATAAATCTAAATATACCAATTGAAATTATTTCTATATTATTTATATTTATAAAATAATAAATATAAATAAAAAACATAAAATCGAAATTTTAATTCTTTCACTTTTATTAAGAGTAAAAAAATATTGATAAGCACATTCATCAGCATCAACAACTAAATACCAATAATTATATTCAAAAAATTTTTTAGAAACATCAAATTTATTTAAAGTATATCTAAATCTTTCAATGAGGAAATTATCTTGATTAATATTATTTAATTTTTTTTTATAACTATTAAGATATTTTAAAAAACTATCTTCAACTTTATTATCAGGGCAATAATAAGCACCTAAACTAGAATAAGAGCAATCAACTTTTTCAATATTAATATTATCATTATCATAAATAACTTCAATATCACATTGATAATTTTCATTATCAACACCACAATTATTAATAATATTACCTTTTCTAACACAAAATCCATTATATAAATCACCACTTTCACAAGCTAAATTAATAGAAGCTTTTTCTCCTATTTTAACAGAACCAATTTCAATACATTTTTTTTCATTATAATTATCAATAGATGATATTGAACAAATAGTTCCTAAAGGACAATCATAATCATTAATACAATTATCATTTTTATTTTTTGGTTTTTGACATAAATATATATTATAATTATTATTATATGAACAAGTTAATCCTTTTATACATTGAAATCTATTTGGATCACATTTTCTATTTAAAGAATAACCACTACATCTTTTCATTTTACATAAATTTGATGAACATTGAATATCTCTTCTACATGGTTCTGTATGCATTAATTTTTCCATTTTTGTTATACACATTCCTATATTATTATTTTCTTTTGACGTTGATAATATTTGACACATTTTTCCTCTTGTACATTTTGTTAAAAAATTTATTATATTTGAACCTAATAATGCTTGGTCTAAACATTGAAAATCGGGTAAATCTCTTTCTGAACAAAGATATACTTCTCTTTCAATTGTTATTATAAAATAAATAAAAAATACGAAAATACTTTTTTGAAATTGCATTTATTTAAAAAAAATAATTATTTTTTTTATTTATTTTTTTTTTATGTTTTTTATTGAAAAATTACATTTATATATTTCATATTTAATTTATTCATTTGCATTATGACTTGTTGGATAGAGAGTTATTTCATTTAATGTTTCTATTATATTTACTTTGTTTATATAAAATTTTCCTTTTAAATATCTAAATGTAAAGTTATTGATTTCAAAAAATTTTTTTTTGAAAAAGCGTAATAATAATTTTAAAGAAATATATTTACACTTTAAAACAGTTTCAGAAGGTTTATTAAATATTTTATTATTGTTTTTATTATTATTATTATTCTCAACTAATGGGTTATTAATAGGAATTTTATCTTTTTTTAAATGAGTCTTAATATTTGGTTTTTCTATGTAAGATTTTTTTTCCTTTAAATTTTCAATTTTATCTTTTTCTTCTCCAATTTCTTCAATCTTCAATTTATCTTCTTTAATAATATCTTTTTTATTTTTTAAATTTATATTATCTTCTTGAATATTAACTTTTATATCTTCATCAAATAATATTTCTGAATCATTCTTACTTTTCTTTATTGGAATTAATAAACTTTTATCATGTGAATAAACTGTATTATCATTATTTATTGTTTTGTCTTCTATAATTATTTTGTATTGACTAAAATCTATAATATCTTTTTTATTTAATCTCTTTTTTAATATATTCATTAAACTTTGATCTAAATTAACTACTTTCTGAACATAATCTGATATTTTTTTCCTTTTTATTTTTTCATTATTTATTTTATTTCTTTCTATACTTTGGTTAATATTTTGAGTATATAAATTAAATAATAATTTTAAATCAATTAATCTTAAAAGATTTTTGTATTTTTCATTAGTATTCTTGATAATATTATTTTCAAATATTTTATACTTTTTAATATATATTTCCCTTAAATTATGATTAGAAAATAAATTAATAAAATCATCAACAAAAAAATCAAAACCCAAATCATTTTTTTTTAAATAATCAAAAAGTGAATTACAGTTTAATATTTTTGTAATTGTAATATTTTTTTTAATAATTTCAACTTTTTCTTGGAATTTTAAATCCCCAAAATCAAAAGTACCATAAATTTGAAGAAGACTTTCCAATTTAATATTAAGTTTTTTTTCCTTTTCAATTTTATTATAACAATATTCAACAATTTCTCTCATAAATAATATTTTATTTGAAGAATTATTATTTTTATAAAAATAACTTAAATGTAATAAAGAAATTATCATTTTAATATAATCATTCTCATCAATAAATTTCTTATTTATTAAAGAAATTAATTCAAAAATATCATTTGATATAAAATAAATTATAAGGGATTTTTTAAATAAATTTGATAAAGGGATTAATTTTTCTTTTTTTAAATTTTTATCAAACATCAATTTTAATAATTTATTTCCTTTTCCATTTGATATTTTTGATATAAAAAAAGAAATGAAATTAAACAATAAACGTAAAATATTAAATAATTCATTTAATTTAATAGAAGTATTTTCATCATGAAATTGAATATTTGAGTCAGAAAAAATTATATCATTTAGAAAAGATAAATCTTTCAAAATTTTTGTTTTGTATTTTAAGTTATTTGTATTTTGAATTAAAAGTTTTGATATAATATAATCTAATATTTCATTAGATTTTTTTAAAATATTTGTAAAATAATCAAAAGCTAATTTTTCTTTTACATTTTGAAAAGAAGAAATTATAAGTATTTTCTCATAAATTAAAATAAAATAATTAATAGAAAAATATTGTGATTCAGTTAATTGGAAAAAATTTGAAGTATAAATAAAAGCAATAATATAATGATATATTTTATCTGAAATATTAACAGTATTATTCAATATATTCTCTTCTTTATAAGAATAAGCTAATTTATTTTTTATTGGGACTTTTCCTTGAACAGAGAGATTTATTAAATCTAATAAATAGATGAAAATTATTTGGAAATTATTAATATCATTAAATAAAAAATCTTTATTAGAAAAGATTCTTTCTGTTCTATCAAATATAATACAAAGTATATTAATGAAGATTGGATCTTCTTCAAATTTATTTTTATTTAAATCAAAGAAAAAATACTTATCATATATTAAATTAAAAGATAAATCATTTTCAAGATCATATAATATATCAAGAATATTAATAGAATCAAAAATTTTATTCGTTTTATTTTTTCTTTCATTAATATAAAATTTAATGACTAAAAAATAAAGAAATTCAAGAATTTTAAAGAAAGTTTTTTCTTTATAAATAGATTGTAAAAGATAAGAAATTTTAAAAATTAAATCATTATTTTTATGAACTAAAAAGCTTTTAAAAGATTTAAATAACTCAATTTTTTTATTATGATTTAAAAATTCTTGTAAGTTTTTTTTTGTAGTGTTTTTTCTTAAACCTAATTTATATTGATTATATGGATTAATTAAAATATTTTTAATTATTTTATAAATTTCTTTTTTTTCACTTTTTGATTTGAATAATGAATTAATGAAAATTGACATTTTTTTTGTATCGGTATTATTACTAAATAAATCATAAAGAATACAAAAAATAATTTGTTTTAAAAAAAGATTTTCATAGATTCTTATTTTATATATTGATATTGATTCTTCATTTTCATTTAAATAACAAATATTTTTTGTAAGTTTTTCAATGATGAAATTGTGATATATAAAATCTTCATATTTTAAAGTATTAAAGGAAAATGAAATAAATTTTGAAAAAATTCCACAATACAATAAAGGATTTAATAATAATAAATTTTTTATAATCTTTTTATTATATAAATTATTTTGAATAATATCTCTAATTTTAATATATAAATAGTCAATGAGTTCAATATCTAAATAAATACAATTATTATTAAAAAATTTATTTAAACAAATAAGAAAGAAATATATATTTTTAATATTATATGTGAATACATAATCTAAAGTTTCCTTTGTAATTTGACCAGAATTAAGAATATTATAAAATTGTAAATAGCTTACTTTTTTATAATAAATATTTTGATTATGAAAAGAGATCTTTTTATTTTCTTTTTTAGTAAAAATAATTAAGGAAGTTTTTTCATTTTTTGAATGAAGATAACAAAAAAGACATTTATTGCTTTCTCCTTTAAATATATCATTTAAATTCAAGTAAAAGGTTGATAAATTATTATAATGAAATAAACAAAATGTTAAATTATTGACATTGATTAAAACTATATTTATAAAATTAATATTTATGATACAATAGTTGTCACTAAAAAAAATATCTGAAATTAAATTTAAATCTTTTTCTTGATTTTTGCCTATTTTTACTAAAAATTCTTTAGAACTCAAAATTTTAAAAAATTTTAATTTAAAATTTATAAAGATAATTTCAAAACTTTTATTATCATAGCTTATAGAACAACATATATAATTATTTATTCCTTTTGAATGAAAAGAAATAACTTTTGAATTATTAAAAAAACCTAAATCAATTTCTAAAGTATCTTCAATTATATATATTAATTCATTGTTTTCATAAATTAAATGAAAAATAAGAATATAATCCCTGAATTCTTTATTATTTTTTATGAGAAAAATAAAGAATAAATCATTTTCATTTGAAAAAATTATATTATAATTAATTCCATATTCCAAAGAAGAATTATCCATAAAAATATTTTTGGGACTATTTGAATTGAAAATATTATTGTTTATTTCTATTTGAGATAATTTAAAATTAAAATCAACATGATTTCTTGTGATTTTTAATAAAATATCTTCAAGTTTATATAATTTTTGAATATGATTTGTGTTATTTATAAAAATAAAATCCTTTCTATTTATAGATTGGATACATATCATCTTTTTTGATAAAAATAAGTTATTAGTATTTCTATTTAAGTTCAAAAAAGATAAATTTGTAAAAATTTTTTTTAAAAAAAACCTTTCATCTTCAAAAATATAATCTTTAAAATTTAAATTATTGATATGTTCAAGCGGAATTAAATATAATAATTTATCTTCTTCATAATTATAAATTCCTAAATTCACAAATTTTTCTTTCATTTTTTTTAAAAAACCCAAATTTTTTCCTTCTAAATCTATACCAAAATTATTAAAACTATATTTTTTATTATTTTTTTTTAAATTTAACGATAAATTATTTGATTTTTTTTGTTCAATATTCATTAAATAAATTTTATATTCAGAATTATAAGATTTCACTCTTCTTATTTCAACATTTTTCTCTTTTTTATAAAAATTTAAATTTGTAATAAACATTTATTTAAAACTCAAACATATATTTATTTTTAAATTTTTATATAAATAAAATTAAAAATAAATGTTTTTAAAATTTGAAAAAAATATGATTAATATTATTGTTTTGATTAATATTGCTTCTTTTATCTTTATTCTTTTTAGAACAAGACAATATTCAATTACAGGAGTTTTTGATAAAAGTAATTTATCCTTTAAAAATAATATTGAAAATATAATTTCTAATCCTGATTCAATAGTAAATATTTTAAATCAAGATGAATCAATTGTAGATTTATTTTATTCAAAAAATCATACAATAATTTTTTCAAAATATTTTTTTTATATTAATAAAATTGATTATAAAATAAATATTAAAACTAATTTAAAGATGATTATATGGGATAAAGAATCTTCATTTACTAACACAAAAATTAAGTTTATATTTGATAAAACAGATAAAATTATATTTAATTTAGATATTAACACTCCATTTATTTTTAAAAAATATATTATAGAAAAAGAAAAAGAATTTATTGAATCTTATTTGACTTTTATAGAAATTAATTATTAATTAAACAATTTTATTAATATATTTATATTTAAAATATAAAAAATTTTTCTCTTCCAGCCTTACTTTTTTTAAATAAAAAAATTTGTTTCAAAATTTTTAATAAAAAAAATATTATGAAATTTAATTTTTTTTATTTATTATAAAAATTATTCTAAATAATAAAAAATTCTAATTTTATTTTATTTATTTTAAGCTATGGACATGGAAATAACAATTACTCAATGGAATGAAGAATATAGAAAATTATCAAATTTATTTAAAGTAGAAGAAAATAATTTAATAAAAACATTTCTTCAAGAAGATAATTCCTTATTAAAAATATATCAAACATTAATTAAAATTGATAGTGAAAAAGAAAAAAATAATTTCCAAAAAATAGAAAAACAACTCAAAAATTATATAAATGAAGCTTTTTCATATTTTAAAGAAAAGACAATCACAAGAACAAATAGTTTTGATTTCCAAAATAAAATAAAAAAAATAGATGATTTATTTCATAAAATAAGAAAAGATTTAAAATCAAAATACGATAATTTATTACAAGAACAGAAGCAATTAGAAAAAGAAATAAATAATTATTCCAAAGATTTTGAAGAATTATTTAAAATAGAAGAAAAAGAAATAAAAACTAAAAATTTGACAAATCCAAAAAATATAAAAAACTCAAAAGAAAAAAAAATCCAAAATACAAATTTAGAATTAATCCAAAAATATATAAATAATATAATGAATAATATAGGATTAATAGAAAATGAAATAAATAATATAACAATTAAAGATATTGAAGATATTATTGAAAAAACAAATAATTCAGATTTACAAGAAATAAAAGAAATAATAGAAAATATATCTGATATTATTGAAAACAAACTTGGAGGTATTAATTTAAGTTGGCAACAAAAAGAACATGAATTATTTTTAAAATTAAGAACTTCTTTTCAAAATAATATTTCAAATTATGAATTTTTAACTTCTTTATGTAGTTTAATTCCTTATATTCCTTCTTCTGAACATAGAAATCATATTAGAAATTTTGAAAAATATTGTAATTTAAAAAAAGTTAAAAAAATTTTAGTTCAAAAATATCAAGAAATTTTATCATATATTGAAGAAGAAAATAAAATATTAAATTATGAAAAAAAAAAAAAATTAAATAAAAAAAGTTTTTCAGATATAGATAATAAGAAAAAAACATTAGTTAAAGAATGGAAAGAGAAAAAAAATTTGGAGAAAATGAGTTTAATAAAAAAACAAAAAATTGAAGAAAAAAAGCAAAAAGAAAAAGAAAAAAATTTATATATAATAAATAAAGAAAAAAACCAAATTTTAATTGATGAATTTAAAAAAAGGAAAAACCAAAAAGCAGAAACAACATCAAAAGAAATTACTCATAATAAATATAAAAGTATTTTTAATCAAATTGATTTAGAAAGAATAAAATTAAGAGAAAATACATTATTAGAAAAAAGACAAAAAGCAATTAGAGCTCAATCAAGTAAAAATGTGAGAATTGATTCAAATAATATCATTAATAATAATATAAAAAATTCAGAAAAAAAAAAAGTTAAAACTCAATCAAGAGTTTTAAATACAATGGAAGGATTAAATATTAATCATAATATTATGCAATCATTTAATTTAAATAATGAAAAAGGAAGAAATAATAAATCTAATAAAAATATTACAAGATATAAAACAAAAGATACTCCTTAATAATTATTCTAATAATAATATAATTTAATTGATATATTTTTATATAGAAGTAAATAATTATGTATTAATTGTTCAACCGTTAGTTATTTATATTTAAATTATTTTTATTTTTTTTGAATTTAATATATAATTTTTATTTATTACATGTAATTTTTATAACATTTATTGTTTATTTAAATATCTGGTTCGCTATCAGATTCTTCATCATCGAAAACATTTAACATATTTTCTGCTAAATCTTGATATACATAAATCATATTAAAAATAGATTCACATTTATCTTTGTAATCAAATTGTTTATCTTTATCAACTTTTGCCAAATATTTTAAAGTGGATAATTCATAAGTTTTATAATCTTTTTTAAAATTTTTTAAATTTTTAATTACATAATCAATATAAGGTCTATTATTAGTTAAACAACTCATTGAATCAATATAATTATATAAATGTTTTTCACTTAATATTTTATAATATTTCCTAGGATAACAAATTGGAAGAGGAAATTTTTCTTCTGAATTAAAAATAACATTAGATAATTTATTAAGAAAAACGTCATAATTTTGATTTAATATTTTATAATTATTTTCCATTCCAAAACAAATTGTAGAATTGAATTTATTTAAATAAATTCCCATTTCTAAAAGTTTTTTCCAAGAAAAACTTTTATCATAAACATTCCTAGATAAATTAATTAAATAACCATTTGTATTTAATTCTTTAGGTAATTTATTATTAATATTTTCAAGTAATAAAAACAAATCACTTTCCATTAAATTTAAAACAGATTCATTAGTTAATAAATTTTGAATATAAGTAGATTTACCATATAATTTACTTCTTAAAGGCATATATAAAAGTTGTAATTGTAAAGAGCAAAAAGAAGAAAAATAAAAATTATAAACAGAATCAATATCATTAGTTTCATTAAATTGATAACCAAATAATTCTTTTATACAACTTTTATTTTCTTTAATATAAATAGGATTAAAAATAACATTTCCACCATCAATATCTAATAAATCACTTAAAAACCAAATATTATTAATGAATTTTTCAATAATAAAAACTCCATTAGTATCATTATAATTAGAATAATCATCATAACCATTAATTAATCTAATATTTTTAGGAATCATTTCATGAATATTTTCTAACATATAATTTCCTATTCCTCCCCAAAAAGAATTATAATCCATATTAAAATGTAATATTTCTAATCTATCACAATCTTCTAATTGTTTTCTAAAATTATCTTCAAAATCTTCATAATATGTATTATTATTATATGAATTTTGTAAAAAATCTTTTCCTCTAATATATGATGTTTGTTCTCTTATATCATAATCAGCAGTTTTTATCTCATTTAATATATTATATGATAATTTTATTTTAAGAAAATCATTCCAATTTTTTATTGAATTTTCAAAATCAAAATATTCATATAATTCTTCATCTGGTAAATCCATTAATTCATTTAATTTATTTCTTTTTTTTATTTCTTCTTCTGTTAATTTTTTTTTATTTTCTTTTTTTTTATTTTTTTTATTTGTTTTTATTTCATTTTCTTCTTCTTCTTCATTAAATTCATCATCTTCATTTATTCCTATCATCATATTTAAAAAATTATTTTCATTTTGATAAGTTTGAAATATTTGAAATTTATTTTTCTCAACATCATTTAAATTTTGGTTTTTAAATTCAAAAGCTAAAGATTCAATTGTTTCATCTGATAATTTTTCATTAGTTTGATAATATCTTCTTATATTATTTGAATAATCAAATAATAATGATCTTGGTTTTTCTGAATCATTATATATTACTGTATGTGATAAATTAAATGGATTTTCTTCGTTTTTTAATAATTCATCGTTTAAATTAAAAAAATGAGATAAAACATAATTACTAAAATTACCAAAGGACAAAAAAATTATTTCCTTCATGGAAATATATGATATTTAATATATAATTTTAAAAGAATTAATTTTGTTTTTTTATTTTAATTAATTCAAATTCTAATTAAAATTATGGAATATTGAAAATATTGATATATTTTAACTGAAAAACTCTATTTATTATTTATTTCATTTTTTTACTCTAAAAGCTAAAATTCTGTTTTTTATTGTCACAATAAAAAATGTAAAAATTATTTTATATATTATAAAATATTATTTCAATTATATTATGTTTAAAGTAATAATTGTTTAAAAAGAATAAATACAATTTAAAATAAATTTTACAACTTTTATATTTCCCTTAAAAATATTTAATATTTTTTAAAATTTAATAAATGATTTTTTTAATTAATCTTCTTCTTCATCATCAATAACATAATCACAAATTAAGTTATATTTTTTATTAATATTTAATAATTTTTCTTTTAATAAAATTATATTTAAATTATTTCCTTTAATTTTACAATATATTTTAATTTCATTTTCAGCATTCATCCAATATTTTATACTTAAGAGACTTTTACAATTTTCAAAATTAGAAATAGTTTCAAAAACTGAATTATAAAAATTATAATATCCAGAAAAATTCCCTTGCATTAAAACTCTAGAAATAGAATTAAAAGAAGGTTTAACTAAAATTAAAACAAGAACAAAATTAATTAAACTAATCATCATATAAACTAAATGATAATCATGTGTTTCACAGAAAAAAATAAAAAATATAACAAATAAAATAGAAGAAACTAAATCAGAAATTAAACATTTAGTTAAAGCATTCATATTTTCAAAATGATTATCCCATAATTTAATTAATTTAGAACATTCAATTAAATTATTTTGTTTTCTCCATAAAAGAAATATAATTCTTGTTTCAAGATGAATAATATATTTTTTAAAAATTAATAAAGGTAAAAAATCTAAAAAAATTTTTAATGTATATAAATGTTTAAAAAAATCTTTTGGAGGATTTATTTCATGATGATCAGTAACAATATGAAGAGCTTGTAATAACATATATATACTTACAATAAGTAAAAATATATTAATAATTAAAGCGGATAAAAGTTCTATTCTTTTAATCCTATTGTTTTTTCTTCTCTTTATTGTTTCATTTAAAATAATTGATAAACAAGAAATGATAAATGAAATTGTTTTAAAAGAATTAAAAAAACCATCACTTATAATTTCTTTATTTTCTAATTGTATTCCTTTATAAAATTCATAGATAGTTAAAAATATTAATAAAATTGATAATATTACTATTGTATAGAATCTTGGATGATTTTTCAATAAAAAAAATATTATTGAAAATACATTATTTTTTGAAATTAATGTTTGTTTATTTATCTCTTGTATACTTTCATTTGAAGAAATTGAAACAATATCATTTTGATTTTCATTATTCATTAAAAATTAAAAATACTATTTTTATAAAAAAACCCTTAAATTTTATTTTAAATAAATTTTTTGAAATTATAATTTTTTTGATTTAAATTGATAATTATTCATTATAAAAAAAATAATAATTAGTAATTAATTTAAAATATAACTAATTAAAAAAATTTAAATTTAACAATTTATTTATTAAAAAATTATTATGGATGATAAAAGTAAAGAATCAATATTAAAATCTTATTTATTAATAAACCCAATAAACACAAAAAGATCAGTTTCTTTACATTCATCCCTTCAAAAGAAAAAAGTAGATTTTTCAAAAATTAATAATATAAAAGAAAAAAAATATCCGCAATTAAATACAGAAAGATTATTAGAATATAAAACAAAAAAAAAAATAAATATAAAAGTTACTGAATATCCATTAACTTCATTAGGGAAAAGTTCTTTAGACATAAGTAAAAATTTTGTTGTTCCAAAAACTAATTTAACTCCAATTTCTTATATTCAAGATATCCATAATAATAGTAATTTAGAATTTAAAACTAATTATATTTTAAAATACGCACAGAATGAAGATTCTTTTTATAAACTAAAAAAATTTTGTAATTTAATCAGCGAAGAAAAAAAAAGAATTTTTGAAGATATTTATTTAAAAATACAAAAAAGTTTAGAAGCTCAATCTAAATTTTTTTTTGATGATAAATTATATGAAAATAATAATAATAATTCTGATATATCTTTTATTAAAAATATGATTTGTTTCTTTTATAATTATAATTTGAATTTCAATAAACTTTGTAATCTTTTAGTAAATGAATTGAAAAATGAAAAAGACGAAAATTTAAAATTAACAAAAAAAATATATGAACAAAATTTACGCTTAACTTCAAAAACAAAAGAATTTAATAATTTATCTAATTATATGAGTAAATATTGTACAAAATTTTCATCAAATGAAAAAAAAGAAGATAAAATAAAAGGAATTAAAAATAAATTTTTAAAAAAAGAAAATGCTCAATTATTGTCAATTTATAATTTAGAAGAAGAAATAAAAGATTTAACAGAATTATTAGATAAAAATAAAGAATATTATAATAAATATAAACAAACAGAAAATTTAGTAGAAGAAAAACAAAGAAAAAATGATGCAATGAGATTTGCATACATTAAAGAATTAAATGATAAAAATATTCAATTTGCTATTGAAAAAGATAAACAAAATGAATTAAGTTTAAAAGTTAATGATTTAGAACAATTAATTTTAGATTATAAAGAAAAAGAAGAAAAATATAAAAGAAATATTATTGAATTACAAGCACAAATTAAGAAAATGCAAATGGTTATTGATGAAAAAGTAGAGACTATATGTATGTTAAATGAAGAATTTGAATCTTTTTATATAGATTATAATAAAGAAAAAATTAATCATCAACATACTTTTCAAGCTTTACAAACTTTAGAAAATAAAGTTATTCAAGAAAGAGAAGAAAGAGAATTAAAAGAAAAAGAAGAGAAAGAAAAAGAAGAGAAAGAAAAAGAAGAGAAAGAAAAAGAAGAGAAAGAAAAAGAAGAGAAAGAAAAAAAAGAAGAAGAAAAAAAAGATGAAGAAAAAAAAGATGAAAATAAAAAATAAAAATTTATTTATTTATTAATTTATGATTATTTATTAAAATTCAATATATAGAATTATTAAAATCTAAAAAATTTAAATTAATTAATTTATTTCTATGATTTTCTCATAATTTTTATCAATGAATCAATTATTTTTGAATTATAAATTTATTTCATTAAATTAAAGATATTATATTATATTATATTATATAAATAAATTTGTACTGTAACTTTATATAAATTTATAATTTTTTGAATCATGAAATTGTATTATGGAATATATAAATATTCAAAAGTTGATTATATAATTAATTTTTTTTGGTTATTTTTTTATTGTAAAGCAAATAATCTTAAAATTAATAAATACTATTTTTAATTAAACTATAAAAAATGAATTTAAAAAGTATTAATTCAATAAACAAATTAAATTTTCCTATTTAAATCTTTTTTAAATTGATTTTATATTTTATTAAATAAATGAATTATTTAAAAAAAATATTTAATTTGGACATTAAAAAGTAAAGTTTTATAAGATTTTTTAATTACATTATTTAATATTTGTCTTCTTTCTTTTAATTCTAAGAAATGAATATTATTAATTATATAAAAATAAATAAATAAGATTGAATTAAATTAATATAATAATACCTTTTCTAGGAAGAAGGTGAAAGTATATGAATTTTAATTGTGTAAATTTAATTCTGAAAATTTTCAAAAATTAATTTAATGACAGGGATAAGAGATTTCTATATTATAATATTATTTAAATCAAAAAATGAAATATCTTAACAATAACTTTTATAGAATATTTTAACATCAAATAATTTTCTTTATACTTTTTTTCAAATCTACTATAATTGGAATAATAGGAATTTTAGATATAACAGAATTTTGTAAAAAATTATCGTTTTTCAAAATATAAAATTATTTAAGATTTTGTCTAAAAAAATATTAAAACATAAAAATTTTGATTTATTATTATACAAATATTAAAAAATAATAATTAAAAAACCAATAAATAGAATTATTATTTTGATTTTAGTTAAAATCAATTTTTTTTTAAATCATCATTTTTATAAAAAACAGAAGAATGTAAATCTTTAATTTTATTATGATTTTGTTCAAATAAACTTTGTCTTTTAGTTCTTTGAATAATAGAAAGTTTTTCATTTAAAGCATTTGGACCATGACTAAATCTTCCAAAATGAATTTGTTTTCCAATAACACCAAGTTTTTTATTATCTTTCATTTTATCAATTATTTTAAAATAATTTTTAATAGTTGCTGTAGATTTTTCTTTTTCTATTTTAAAAGTTCCCATTCCTTTAATTAAATTTTTTTGTTCTTCTCCTTCTTGTTTTTCAATTATTTTTTTTCTAACATCAATAATTTTTCTTTTTAATAATTTCATATATAATATTTTAGAAGCTAAATATTCACTTAATTTAATTTCTTCATTATTATTTCTATTTTCTAAATAAGAATTAGAAACATAATGTTTATCATTTCCAAATTCTTGAATCCATAATTTTTTAGTATATGAATTAACTAAATTATATCTTAAAGATTCAAAAGTACAATTACTCATTGTACTTACTGCAAATCTACTTAAAACTAAACAAGCTTCAATATAATGAACATATAAATCTTTAAATTTTTCTTTTACTTTATTTCCTAATTCATTAACTTTACTATCTTCAGAATTACTATCATTAAATATATTATCTTTATTATTTACATTTGTTAATGTTTTTATTTTTTTTTTATATTTTTCATTTAATTTATTATTCTCTTTTAATTCACTTGGAAATATTAATAATCTATTTGTTACTGACATAACTTCAGTATCATTAGTATCAAATTTTAAATCTTTACTAATATAATATTCTTTAAATTCATAAACACTTTTAGTTTCATTACATAAATGTTCAAAATCATTTGCTTCTAAATTTTTTTCATGAATTAAATTAATAAAATTTCTATGAGATAATAAATTACATCTTTCATCTTCTCTATTATAATTAATTCTCCAAATTAATCTATCATAATTAATACCAATTGGAGGTTGTAATTCTTTAAATATTAAAACAAATTCATAAGGTTTAATTAAATTAGTACATTGACTATCATATTTTTTCCAAACTTCAATAAATTTTTCTAAATAATCAACAGTTAATAAACCTTCATTGTCACTTACAGCGTCATAAAAACTTTCAACAACCATAACAATACATAAATTCATAATAAACAAAGGACCAATTATCATAAATGAAATATAATAAAAATAACTTAAATCATTTCCACATGAAAACATATAATTTTCTTTCATTGATTTATAATTAACTTGTGATTCAGGATAACAAGTTATATTAAAATATTTACAATAATAATCTTCTTTATATTCTTCTGAAGAAGGATCTTTACAATTATGATATGCTGATTCAAACATAAAATTACTCCATTCTTCTTTTGCAGTAATTTGAAAAAGAAGAATTACTGTTGATATAAAATTTCTATAATTTAATTTATCATTTATATATTGTCTATATGGTAAATTACCAAAAAAACTCATTCCTATATTTGCATATATCATTATTACTAAAAACATTATTATTGCTACACTTAATAAATTAAATACTAAATATGATAAGGAATCTATTCTTGATTTTATTTTTGATAAATATGGGATTTCTCTCATTAATTTTAATGTTCTTAAACATCTTATTATTAAAAATATTTTTGATATTCCTCCTACATCAAGTACTGTGTCTATTATAACCATTAAATCACATAAACATAAAATTATAAAATCAAAAATATTTGAATGTAAATAAAAAAAAGCATTTTTTTGAACATAAATTTTAAGAAAGATTTCAATATTAAAAAGAGCAGTAAAAATATAATTTAAAGTATCTAAAAATGTTTTATATCCTTTAGAAGCATAAGCATATTGTAAAGTTAAAACTATAAAAGCAGAAATAATAGAAATAATAATATAATTATCAAACCATTTAGAAGAAATAATTTTAATACATAAAGCTTTAAATTCAGAAATTTTTTTTTCTTCAGGAATAAAAATATAAGGTTTTTGTTTTAACATAACTTTTTGAACATGAATCCATTCAATTTCTCCTTCAGTTAATAAGAAATAATTAGTTTCTTCTTCTTTAATTCTTTTAAATTGTTCTATTAAAACTCCAACAATTAAATTTAACATAATCATATTTCCTAAAATTACAATAACAAAATAATACCAATAAACCCATCTTGATTTATATTTACTTTGAGCAATTACCATCATATCTCCCCAATTGTCAGTTAACATTATTTGAAAATTTGTACAAAAAGAATATAAAAAATTATTAAAATTAAATGTACTTCTATACCAATTAAATCCATTTTCTTCACAATTAATTTTATTATCATAATTATATGAATCACAATAATATCCTAATTTATATTTAAATAAATTTACTCCAAGTAAACAAAATAAAAATATTATTAATCCTCCAACTAACATAACAGAACCAATTGAAGGAAGAGATTTAAATAAGCATTTTATCATTAAATTTAAATTATCACTTTTTGCTAATAATCTTATTGGTTTAATTGCTCTAAAAGCTCTTAAAGTTTTAAAATATGATAAATCTCTACTTACAAATAAATCTGCAGTTCCAAAACAAACACAAATAAAATCTATTATATTTGAAGAATCTCTTAAATATGCAGGATGATCTAATAATAATTGTTTTGCTTTTTCTTTTAATTTTCTTTTTTCTAATAAATCATTTGTTGGATGAAGAGATATTATTGATTTTTCTTTACGTATTTTATTTTCTATTTCTAATGAATTTTCTAAATCATTTTCTTTATCTAAACTCTCATATTCTGATATTATTTTTTTTATATTATTTATTGAATTTAAATCTTCTGGATCTTGCCATATAAAATCATTTGCTATTACTTTTAATATACATTCTATTAAAAATGTTATATTAAAAAATTTATTGAATAAATTTATTGTTTTTTTTTCCTTTGAATCAGGATCAATCCAATTATTATCTAAACACATTTCAATACAATTCAATATTATTAATAATAAAATAACAAAATTAAAAATTCTATTATAAACAAGTTTTTTAATCATTTTTCTAATAGTAAAATCTTTATGAAAAATAAATAAAGAACTATTTTTCATATAATTCCAAATAATAGAAAAAGTATTTGGTTTAATTACTTTTTTTTTAGGAGTTGTAACATGAGAAGAATTTTCACTATCATTTTCAATATTTGAAGAATTAGATTGAGTTGGTAAATTATGTTCTTGAGAAGTTAAAGATTTTAAAGCTTGTAATTGTAATAAATTTTTTTCTTTTTCATTAAATATAAGAGAAGGTCTTCTTTTTAAAGGAGCTGAAGTTCCTATTTTTTTTATATTATTTTCATTATCTGAATTGTCTATTATATTACTTGATTTTAAATTTGAATTATTATCACTTTTATTTTCTATATCATTTGATGATGTTATTTCTTCATTTGAACTACTATTTTTTTCATTTGATGAATATGAATCATTTGCTCTTTTAAATAATTCTTCATCATTTATATCAAAATTATCAGCATTATTCTCATCTTTTTTTACTGGAAGTGAATTTGTAAAATCCAAATCATAATCATTCTTATTATTATTTTTATTATTTTCTATTTTTGATAAATTCATATTATTTGGACTATTTCCAAAAAGAGATAATCTCTTTTTTACTTGAAATTTTTTCACATCTTTCATACTTTTACTCTCTTTTTTTGGCTTAATTGTTGATTGTTCTTCTAATGATTTTTGATTTAATAAAGTTGTTTGTTCTATTAATTTTTCAGTATTTTTATATTTCTTCCAATAATTTATTTTAAATTTATAAAAAGGAACATTTTCTATAAATTGTTCTAAAATATCTATTTTATCTAAAATTGGATTTTTAGCTTTTAAAGTATTATTTTCAAATACTTTAACTTTTATATTTGTATTTTGTTCTAATTTATATTCTGTATTAAAAAAATCATTTATTTGATTTGTTGATTTATTTTCTAATTCTTCTTCTTTATCTTCTAAATTTTCTCCATTATGAACAATAAAAGCTTTAAATTGAGAAAAATCAATTTTTATTCTTACTATAAATTTAAATTCTTCTTCCATTAATAATTTCTTATGATTCATTTTTTGAAGAACTTTATCTAAACTCTTTATTGTTATATCTATTTCTTTTTTTTTCTTTTTATTATTTGACATTTCTTTTATTTGAAAATAATGAAAATTTGAAACTTGGTAATTCAAATTTAATATAAATTTTTTAACAAAAACATTTTTTTCTAAAATTCTTTTAGTTTTAATGAGATTTTCAACTAAATAAGCTAAAAAAATATTATTTAAAATAATATGTCCAAAAAACAATATAGAAATAAAATAAGTATAAATAGCAAAATTACCAATAATTTTTTCATTATAACAACTATAAAATATGCTTTGCCATCTATCTCCAATAATAATTCTAAAAGTAGTTATTAAACTAGAAATAAAAGTTCTATAATTATAAATATCATCTTTTAATCCTTTATGAAATAAAGAATAACCAAGTAAAGTAAACATATATAAAAAAATAAAAAAAACTAAAATATAATCAACCATTCTAAAAACAGTTATTCTAATACTTTGTAATATAACTCTAAAAAATTGCCTTTTTTCAAATAATTTAAACATTCTCAAAATACGAAACATTCTTAATATTGTTGTTAAATTGCTTGAAATATTTTTATTTTTTATTTCTTTAACAATACAATTAATTAAACTAATATAAACTATAATACAATCTAAAACATTAAAATATGATTTTGAAAATTCTTTTATTCCACTTCCAATAATATGAAATAAAGTTTCAATAGAGAAAATTAATACTAAAATAAAATTTGATAAATCTATAAATTCACTTTGTTTTTTTGGTATATTTACTCTATCTAAAGTTAATATTATTGCATTTAATAAGATACAAAAATAAAAAAACATTTGAACAATTGGTTGATGATAAATAAAATAACAAGTAAATGCTATTTTATAATTTCTATGATATATACTTTTTATTGGAAATTGTTGAAATAATTTTGGTAATTTACATTTTTTTATTTTTTTTTTCTTTTTTTTCTCAACTTTTCTCATCCTTAAAGGAATATATTTTAATCTATATAATCTTTTAGTAACTTCAACAGTATTATTCTGAGCATTTAAACTATTAATAATTTGTGTTCCAATACTTTTTTTTAAATTTTTATTATGTTCTTCATTATTATCATTATTTTCATTATTATATCGATTTAAATAATTTTCTTGTTGAACAGTAAAATTTCTAGTTTTTTCAAAATTAAAAAGTAACATAGCGATAGTTAAATTAAGCATAAAATAATAATTTACAATTACAGAAAAAAAAAAATAAATAAAAGAACCATAATAATCATAACCATCCATAAATTGTAACATAACATTTGCCCAACCTTCTCCAGTATAAGTATAAATATTAGTAAAAACAGAAGAAAGAATATTATTATAACTATTAACTCCATAATTAACTGAATAAAAATCATTTTCTTCATTAATTAAAGTTTTATTAGTTATTTGTTTATTTAAATAATATCTCATTGAATCAATACATAAAGTTTTATTTTGATTACATTTATTTTTTCCTCCACATAATCTTCCAAAGAAAGTTAAATTTAAAGGTAAAGTTCCATTAATAATTTCTGTTGAAATTCTACATCTATAATGTTGTCTTTCACTCCAAAGACTTAATCCAGTAACTCCAAAAATAAAAAAAAAAAATAAAGTTAAGAAGAAAATATTTCCTAAATCTCCTAAAGAATTAATTAATGTCATAATAAATATTTTCATATTTGGTAATTTATTTATTGATTTTAAAGGACGAAGTAAACGAAATGTTCTTAAAGAAAATAAATTTGCATTTATTGAAGGAAAAAAACTCATTAAACCTGTTATAATTACTAGAAAATCTAACCAATTCCAAGGATCTCTTAAATAAGAATTATCATCTAAAACAAAACCATAAACTATAATTTTCATTAAAAATTCTATTGTAAATAATACAGTAAATATATAATCTGATATTTTACCTAATTTTTCTAATTTTGGAATTGTTTCAAATATTAAAAATACTGAATTTAATATAATTAATAATATTATTATTGCAGAAAATAATTTTAATGATACTATATATTGAAGCTTTAATCTAAAAGGATTATCTGATTTAAAAATAAAAAGTGATACATTATCAAAATGCTGTTCTGATAAATTTGAATTTACTCTTAATAAAAAAGGTATATTTTCTTTTTGTTCTGAATTTATTGTTTGATTTGTTAATTTTAATTGTAAATTTTCACTTTCTTTTATTGTATTTGTTTTTTTAGAACTTGATTCAGAAAAATCATCTGTTTTTATTTGGAATAATAATAAATCTTGATTTATTTCATTTTGATTCATTTTAAATTTTTAATTTTTTGAATTAAATATTTATTATAATTATTTTTTTATATTTTTTTTAAATTTAAAATATATTTTATAATTTAAATTTGAAAAAATTTAATTTCTCCTTTTTATATTTTTAATTTTTAATATTTATATAATTATTCAATTATCAAAAAAAATTAAATAAAAAATGAATTTAAATAAAAAAATGAGAAAATTTAATGATAATTTAAGTAGTTCAAGTCGTTCAAATTCGAATAAAAAAATAATGATAAAAACATTAAATTTCGATAAACTTCCTAAAAATTTTAATTCTTCAAATTATAATGCTAATACATTTTTAAATGTAACAAAAAGTAAAACTCATAGATCAAATAATACACATTTACCATCATCATCATCAAAAATTCATTCAAAACCTTGTTTAATAAAACCAATAAGTTCAAGAAATAAAAATACAATAACTTTAAATTTAGTTCCAAAAACTTCAAATCATATTTCAAATAGTTTAAATCATCATACAATGAAACAAATAAGACCAATTAGTAGAAATAAAATACATACAAATTTATTTTCAAATGGATTATATGCTTCTTATAATAATTCATCTGCTACTTATAAATCTTATAAAAATTCATATAAGAATTATTATAATCATAATGCTTCTTTAAATAATGTTAATTCTTTTACTAAAATTTCTATTTCAAAATCTTCTTCTAGAAATAAAAACTTTAGTAATACTTCTACTTATAGTGTTATGGTTAATAGTAAAGATTCTATTAATATTACTTTTAATAGTTTAGGAAAAAGTGGAAAAAAATTATATTTTGGTAATAATAATTCTATTTTAAAAAATTCTGTTGGAAATGGAAAAGTTTTTAATACAACTGTTAAATATAATAGTATGAGTTTTAATAAATTAGGTGCAAAATTTAAAAGAAAAAATTTGCTGAAAAAAGAAGAAGAAAATATGATTTTAAAAGAAAAATTAGAAAAGTTAAGAAATGTTTCATTTATTAATAATTTTATTAATCTTAAAATTATTAAGTTATGGAAGAATTTTTGTAATAAAAAGAAAAAAGAAAATATTATGAATATGATGAATACTTTTATAAATAAAAAAATTATTGGAGATTATAATAATAAATTTATTAGAAGATATAATATTATTAATAGTTGTCAAAATTTTTATTATTTTATTAGTAATGATAGTGTTATTGAAATTAATGATATAAATTTTGAAAATCTTTTAAAAAACGAATATAATATTATCGATAAAACTTTAAATACTATTGAAAATTATTCTTTGAAAAGCAATATAATATTAACTTCTGCTTCTTTTAGAGTTTTAAATGATTTATATAAAAATTTATTTGAAAAATCAAAAAAATATATTTTCAAAAATGAATATATTTTTAATCATAATAAGAATAAACTTGAAATTATTTCTAAATTAAATAATCAACAAGTTATAAATTTATTAAATCAAATAATTTCTTATATAAATAAAAGTAGTTTTATATCTTCTTATTCAAAAAATTATAAAATTCAAATAAATACATTTATTCAGAATTTTAAAGATAATGATAAAAAAATTAATCCTATTTTAAATGAATATATCCAATTTTATAAAGAAAATGAAACAAAAAAGAGTTTAGAAGAAACATATATTTATAAAAATATTCAAAATGATTTTTCAATTTTAAAAGCTTCAAAATATCAAAATTTACTTCATCAAATTTCAGAATCAATTAAAGAAATAGGAGAAATATTAGATAAAAATCATCAAGAAAAAGAAGAAAATTATATTTTAATTTATAAAATTCAAGGATTGAAATATAATCTTTTACAAAATGAAATTCAATTAAATAAAATAAAAGATGAACAAAAAAATATTATTAACGATGAAAACTTTAAAAATACAATTGATTTAATTGAAAAAACAAAAAAAGATTTAGAATATGAAACAAATAATATTAAATTAAAATATCCATTAGAAATTTTAATAAAAAATGTTAAAGAATGTGATGTAAACTTATATAAAATAATTCCATTAATTGAAATAATATTAATCAAATATAATATATCTTATAAAACTTTTGAAGAATTATTACCAAATCTATCAACCTATTTTGAAAATTTTGGAAATAAAAATTTGAAAAAATTAATTGAATTATATAAAGAAGCTTCATCAAATATTCCTTATGTTAACATTAATTTAATTCATTTTCAAGTTTTACTAAAAAAATTTGATGATATAATAAATCAATTAAAAAATTATAAAGATGATAAGAATAATAATATATTTGAAATATTTAACTTGATTATTCTATATAAAGAAGAAATGTTAATATTATATGAAAATAATAATAAAGATATCAATTTCAAAAATACATATAAAGATTTATTAAAAAGTGAAAAAAATTTAGATAATTTAAAAGATAAATTAATCTCAATTTCAAATAATAATAAAAATTTACCAAAACCAAATATATTAAATGGAAAAAATTCTGAAGAATTATATTTAAAAATAATATCTAATAAATTAAAATATGAAATAAAAGAAGAAACTCCTCAAGAATTAGAACATATATTATTTAAAGAATTACAATTAAAATCAAATAATAAATTTACAAAAGAAGAAGAAAATAAATTTAAAAAAAATATAATATCATATGAAAAAACTAAAGATGAAAATGAATTAGAAAAAATTCAAAATGAAATAACAAAAAAATATATTGATTTTACTTCAAAAAGTAAAGAAACAATATCAGTTTTTCCATATCCTAAATTATATATTCTTCCTCAAAAAATATTAGAAGAAATTTCATCTTTTTCAAAAATAACAATAAATGAAATAGTAAAATATTATTCTCAAATAAATCCAAATCAAGAATTAATAATCTCAAATATCCATAATAAAAGAATTATAATTGGAATAAAAATAATATCTAATAGTACAGAAGAAGAAATTTTTAAATTATCAAACCCAATTACTGTTCAACCATATTCTAATAATAAAGAAATACTAAATAATATTGAGCATTTATCAACTATATATGGAAATATAGAAAATTCTATAACAAATTCTTTAACTACTCAATTATTAAGTTCTTTATCTAATTTTAGTAAAAAATCTTTTCATAATTGGACAAATTCAACTTAGTCAAATTTCAATTTGTACTTTATGTTTAATTTTTACAAATGAAATATCAAATTTATTAAGTGAACAAAATAAAAAAAGTCCATGTAGAGAATTTAATTTAATATCTCAAAAATATCATCAATGGTTAAAAGAAGAATCAAATCAAATAAATGGAAATATAATAAAAGTTAATATAATATTAACATTATTATCTCAATTAAATATAGTAGAATTTTTAGCCAAAAATGAAATATCAGATATTAATTCATTTAATTGGTTAAAATATATAAGACATTTGTGGGATAAAAATAAAAAAGATGTTATTATTGAATGTGGAGGATGGGCAAATTATCAATTAAAACAATTAAATCCTTTTCATTATAGATTACTTTTAACTCCTGATACTGATAAAGTATTTTTATTTAATAGTAGTTGTTTTAGAGAAAAAAGTGCAAGTATAATTAAAGTAATTAATAATAGATATAATAATAATTCTTATAAAGAAATTTTTGAAGAATTTTGTAATTTATTTTGGACAAATATGATTGAAATAAACTCTATTACTTCAAATTTTAATGAAATTAAAAATATTTTTGATATTTGTACTGTTGTTAAAAGTTGGATTTATATGGATAATTTAGATTATTTAAATAAAAATTCAAATACTAATATTAATAATCTTGTTTTTTTAAGTAAATTTATGCAAACTGTTCAACAAGAAGTTATTTTAAATGATATTAAATATAATGATGGTGAAAAAATGTTTTGTTTAATGTCTTGTATTGAAATTGATAATGATGTTAAATTAAAAGAAGAATATTTAAAAGGTTCTTCTAGAATTTTAAATTTTGTTAAACCTGATATTAATTATTATTTACTCCAATGTGTTAAGTTAGTTAATAATTTAAATAATAATAAAAAAGATTATAGTAAAAATTTAATTCCTATTATTAATCAAAATGAAAGTAAAATTAGAAATTCTTTAACTAAATTTTATTTTGATTATGATTTTTATAATGAATTGATTATTAAATTAATTATTAAATATATTTCAAATTCTTTTGAAGCAAATGGGAATATTCAAAATATTTTAAATGATTATATCATGAAATTTTCAAAAAAGTTTTCTTTATCAAAAGAAAAAAATAATCATAAAAATTATACATTTACTAAGAATTATAATTTTTAAATTATGATTTATTTGAATATTAGGGAAATTTCCTTTGTTCTATCTTATATTAATATTTTTCTTTTAATTATTTTTAATTCATAAAAAAAAATTTTTATTAATAAATTCTCAGTAAATGAATTAACTTTGATATTTTTTTATTAAATTAAAAAAAAAATTGTCCAAACGAATAACAAAAACAATATTAAATTAATTAAAAAAAGAATTGTTACTCAAAATGCAAAAAAAAAAATAATAATTAGATTAAAAACAAATAAAAATGGAAAATCAAAAAGTACAAAAATCAAAAACTCCAAAATCAAAGCCTCAAATAATAGGAAATTACAGAATAGAAAAAACAATAGGAGAAGGAACATTTGGAAAAGTAAAATTAGGAATTCATATTCCAACAGAAGAACAAGTGGCAGTGAAAATATTAGAAAAAGAGAAAATACAAGATGAAGAAGATTTAGAGAGAATATCTCGAGAAATATCAATATTAAAAAAATTAAAGCATCCAAATATAATTAAAATATATGATATAATAGAAAATGAAAAAAACTTTTATATAATAATGGAATTAGCAATTAATGGAGAATTATTTAAACATATAGTAAAAAAAAAGCATTTAGAAGAAAATGAAGCATCATTTTTTTTTTGTCAATTAATATCAGCAGTAGAATTAATTCATAAAGAAGGAATAGTTCATAGAGATATAAAACCAGAAAATTTATTATTAAAAGAAAATAATATATTAACAATAATTGATTTTGGTTTAAGTAATAAATATAATAATAATGAATTATTAGAAACTCCTTGTGGAAGTCCTTGTTATGCAGCTCCAGAAATGATTTTAGGAAAAAAATATAATTGTTTATTAGTTGATTTATGGTCTTCTGGTATTGTTTTATATGCTATGGTTTGTGGTTATTTACCTTTTGAAGATAAAAATAATGATAAATTATATAAAAAAATTCTTAGTGGAAAATTTGAATTACCTAATAGATTAAGTAATGATTGTAAAGATTTAATTAAAAAAATTTTAACTGTTAATCCAAAAAATAGAATTACTATTAATGGAATTAAAAATCATCCTTTTATGATTCAAAGTTTTAGAAATTATCATATTGATGATTTTTCTTTAAGTTTTGATAAAGGAAAAGTATGTGATAATGTTATTGAAAAAATGGTTAGAGAATTTGGGTTTAAAAAAGAGGATATTATTCATAATTTAGAAAATAATAAACATAATAATATTACTGCTACTTATGAATTATTATTAAAAAAATGTAAGCAAGGTATTTCTAGTAATGTTAGTATTAGTTTAAATTCTATTACTTCATCAACTTCTATTGGAACTAATAATACAAAAGGAGCAGAAGATAAAAATAAAAAAGATAAAAATGAAAAAAAAGAAAATATTAATAATATTAATAATAATACTATTAATATTAATGAAAATAATAATACTAATAATAATGATAGTAAAATAGAAAATTCTATTAATAAAAATAAAAATAAAAATAAAGGAACTTCTAGAATTAGTAATAGTAAAAATAAAAAAAAAAAAAGATTCAGAAATTCATTTTATTCAGATAATAAAACTATTGATTATAATAATTCTAATCATAGTTATAAAAATGATTTTAGTGGTTCAATTGACATGTCAAAAATAATTAATAAAAATAAAATTGATTCTAATATTATAGTAGGAACTCCTAAATTAGTTCCAGTAAATAAAAATTTATTTCAAAATAAAATTAAAACAAAAAATATAAATAAATCTAAAAAAAAAGAATATAGATTTAAAAAAAAGAAAAATCCAAATTCATCAAAAAGTAAAAATAGTGAAATAAATACTTCAGTTTCATTTGAAAAAAGTTTGAAAAGTATTTCTAAAAATAATAATAACAATAATAATAAAAAGAAAAATAAAAGTAAAAATATTATTTATATACCTTCAAATACAATTAATTTAATGGATATTGTAAGTAGTAATAATAGTTTAAGTAAAGCAAGTAATGTAAGTAGTCAAAATTCATTTTTTAATAATTATGATAATAATACAGTTAATCATTATTCTAGTTTTAATGATTCTTTAAATAATAGTAAAAATGATTCTATTGAATTTTATCCTCGTTCTCAATCAAATTATATTAATAATAATAAAAATTATTTATTAAATAAAAGTTATAATTATAGTAATTATAATTCAACAAAAAAATATTTATTAACTTTTAATGATGAATCAAGTTTATATTTAAATAAAACTGTTAGTAATAGAAGTAAAATTTCTAATACTTCTTTATCTTCTTTAAATTCAAAATATAGTTATAATCATTTGGAAAATAAAAGTCGTTCAATTAGAATTGAATCTTCTTTTCCAAAAACTCAAATTGTTCAAAAAAGAAGTCATCAAATTTATTTTCATAAGAAAAATTGTAAATCAAATATAAATAATAAAATTAATAATAATTTAAAGAACATAAAAACTCCTAATCATAAAAATAATAATTCTTCAATTTATTGTCCTTCATATACAGAAAATTCCATTTCAAATATAAATACTTCATCAAATAATAAAAATAATAAAATTAAATCTTCAAAATCAAAAAAAATAAATAATGAAATAAGTATAACAATAAAAAAAGAAACTTCTAATAAACAAATAAATCAAAAAAAACATTATACAATAAATAATAAAAAAATTGTTCATAGTATTAGAACAGTTTCTCCAGTAAATTTATATTCTAAATTTAATGAAACAAATAATAAATTAAAAAATAAACAAAAATTAAATCAAAAAAAAAATACAGTTGATATTGATATAAGAATAAATACAAAACCAAAGAAAAAAACAAATGAAAATAACATAAATTTATCTCAGATAAATAGAAGAAAAAATAGGAAAAGTAAAAGTAAAAAAAATAAAAATATAAATATTTCTCATAGAAAAAATTCAATAAAGAATTTAAATAAACAATCACATAATAAAAATTCAAAAAAAAATTTAGATTTAGAAATTAAAAAAAATAATAATTATTCAAAAATTCAACCTGTCGAAATTCAATTTGATTTAGAAGCAGAAATGGAAATGAAAAATAAAATAATAACGGCAAAAAAAGATTTTGCTTTATGTACAACAAATTCAAGTTTAGAAGAAATTAATGATAAATTAACTTTATTATGTATTGATAATGGATTAACTTTAACTAAAATTGATAATATGAAATATATTTGTAAAAAAGATAGTAATAATTCTATTAATATTGAAGTTTCTGTTGTTGGAAAAAGTAATGCTTTAAAATTATATCATTTAAATGGAGATGAAAGTATTACTAAAGAAATAATTAAGAATATTATTATTACTTTAGCTTTTTAAATTTGAAAACAATTATAGTTTTATAAATTTTTAGGTTAACTTTGGAAAATTATTTTTTTTGAGAAATATATATAAAATAAATTATTTATAATTTAATATAATTTATAATTCATATAATTCAGATGTCTTTTTGATTTTTTTAAAATAAAATTTTATAAAAATAAGTTTATGAATTATTTTAGAACATTAATACTTTAAATTTTTATTAAAAATGATTTCAAAGTTTTATTCCTTTATCATTATATCATTTTTTTTTTCTATTTCAATTTCTCAAGATATAGAAATTGAAAATATGACATATGATGAATTTTATGATAGAATTATTAAAGAGAATGAGCAAACAAAAGATTATTATAATAATATAATTACTAGTTTAGCAAGTCTTATATCTAATTATTATTATTATTATTTTTATGTATATTCTAAAGACTTTACAAAGTTTTCTACAAACTTATTCTATAAATTCAAAAATTTAGCAAATGAAACTTATCAATTTGATAATTTTTTTTATGGAATTACAAAAAACACTTTATATTATGCTGTTGAACCAAATTTCAATGTTGTTTTTAGGAATATAAAAGAATATAATTATTATATCCCTTTTGAATTTTATTTTAAAACAGTAAATACAGATAAAGGAAAAGACAGATATTTATATCTTAATTTAACAAATAATGATTTACTTTTAAATTCTTTTGACCAAAAAGTAGTTAATTCTTTAAAACAAAAGTTAGATAAAAGAATTACAAGGATAAATAAAAATGATGTTGTGAATTATATTCACAAATTTCTTCCAATTTCATTTTTTTATGATTATTATCAATCTCAATTTTCTTTTAATTTAAAAATTATACCCACTCATTCAATATTTTTTGGTTTAAATAAAACTTTTTATAAAGGAATTACTTTAACATTTGAAGACAACTCAACTATTGAATATGATTATCAAGTATATAAAATCAAAAAATTATCTTCAAAATTTGATGAATATTATAAAAAAGAAAGAGAAAAATATAATAATACTATATTTGAACCTTCTGTTTTTGAATTTTTAGAAAGATATAAAATAGAAAAAAAAGGAGAAAAAGATCCTTTCTGGGATTTAAATTATAAAAATATGATTAAATTAAAAATTGATAAAAAGAAAAATGTAAATGTAATATATCAAAATGATTTTAATTTCAAAGGAAAAGAGGCGATAAATTTTTTTGGAGAAATGATGGAAAAAATGTCTGAAAATGATTATCCAATAATAATAATTGAATCAGAGAATTATGGAGGAAATGTTTTATTTGCTTCAATTTTTGAAAAAATTTTAAATTTTAATATAACAGTTCCAAGAACAAAAGTAAGTTTTAGAATACCAAAATATGAAACAAAATATAAAGATTACCTTCAAAATAAATATTATTATGATTTGGATTCTTGTTATCCAAAAATTGCTTTTTTTGAAAAAAAAAATGAGACTTTTTCAAATGGTCAGTCTCAAAATATAACAAAACCTGTTTTATTATATAATACATATTTTGAAATAGAAAAAGAATTAGAAAAATATAAATTTAGAAAAAGAAAACCAACTGAAATTTTAGTTTATACTGATGGACTTTCTTTTGGAGCAACAGGTATTTTTTTATATGATTTAAAAGAAGAAGGAAAAGCAATTATTGTTGGTTATAGTGGAAATCCTAGTAATTTATATAATAATAATATTGAAAAATATACTTTAAAAGGAAATTCTCCTTCTATTATTGAAGATATTATGAGTTTTAATGATAAAGAAATTCAAGAATTAAATAAATATAATATTTCATTAAAATTACCTGTTGGAGCTTCTTTTGATAGTGATTATAAATATAATACTTCTTCTATATTAATTCCTAGAAATTATAAAGAAAAAAGAATTGATGAAAGAAGTGAAATATTTAATTATTATTCTGATAATAGATATAATGAATTTATTAATGAAGGATTAAAAATTATAAATAAATATAAAAATCAATGTAATCCAGATAATGAAAATCTTGTATTATATAATGAAGAATGTTATGATATTAATAAAGATGGAATAACTCATGGAGGATTTAAATGTATTAATGGAACTTGGTCTAATCAATGTGTTCCTGCTTATTGTAGTGAAGGATATTATTTTATTCCTAAAGAAAAAATATGTGTTAAAGATAATTGTAAAAAAGTTTATTCTATGTCAAGTATTATTCTTATTATTTCTCTTCTTATATTTATTATTTTAATTGGATTTTTAGTTTGGAAATTTTTCATTAAAGGAGGAATTACAACAGAAGATATTGGAGGCTCATTATTATATTAAAATAATTAAAAAAATATTCTTTTGAAATTTATTATTAAAATCTATTAAAAAATAATATATCTTAAATTTAATCTTTTCCAACTAATCCAATATCTTCAACACTATTAGATGAAGTTCTTTGTTTCATTAAAAGAACAACAAGAACAATAATAATCAAACCAAAAAGAAAAGTTAAAATCATAAAAATTAGAGAACTTTCTTTATTACCAGAACCACTTCCTCCAGAATCAGAATTATTTTTATAATAACCACAAGTTTTAGCAATATCATCAGGAGTCCAAGTAACTTTTTGAACTTTATCAATAAAATCTTTTAAATTAAAAGTTTCAATTAAATTTCCATTAAAATAATATTCAACAACATAATCTTCATGAGTAAAATCACTTTTTTTTGAAGTTTTTCTATAAACTTCAAAAGCAGCATTTGAGGCATAAACTGGATTAATATAAAATTTATCTTTTTGTCCATATGCAATTCCTAAGAAAAGCATCATTGAAGTTAATGTTGAATCATGTGCAGAAATCATAACAAATTTAGGAGAAGAATAATCATTTTTATCTTCGGATTTTGTATTGTTATTATCTATAATTATTCTTTTATTAATATATTCTATTAATTCATTAAAAAATGGACTCATATCCATTTTTACTAATTTATTATCTTCATCTCCATATTGATAGTCTTTCATTGTTTTTCCTGCAAATTCTAAAAAAAAATTATATAATTTTTCAAAATCATCATCAGTTATTGATGATTTTTCTTTAAAAGTAGCAAAATCAAATCCTTGTGTTAAATCTGATATAAATTGATCAGCTAATTTTTCAATTGAATGATAATCATAAGTTTTATTTTCATTTGAAAATTTATTAAAATATTCTTTATATTTTTCATTAAAATTATTAACTAGAGAAGTAATATTCTCATTTTTTAAATTTTTACTCATAATTGAATCAGCTTCTTTTTTACAAAGTGGATTTTCAAATTCTTTAATTCTATGTTCACTATTATGGAAAATATGAAGAGGAATTAAATTAAGAAAATTAGGTAAAGCACTTTCTTTCTCATTTAATTGTTTAATATCACTTTCAAATGGAGTACAATCAATAGGAGGTTCAGCATATTTTCTTTGATTACCTTTAATTTTTTCCTCCTCTTTAGGATTATCTATAGGAAACATTCCTTGTAATTGTGCTAAAGCACTATTTATTGTTCTATTAAAATCAGTACTCATGATGAATATTTCATGAGGATCAAAATAATTACTTAAAAAAGAATTATCTGTAATATATCTTTTTCTATTATATAATCCTAATATATAATGCATTCTATGACCTATTGGAGTTAATTGAGATGGATTATCCCACATATATCCATAATAATCATTTTTTTTTAATGAGTCTGATTTAAATATTGGAGCTCTTGCTCCATGTCTAAAATGTGTTAATACAAATATTAATTTTTTTTGATCTTCTTTTAAGGAATTTATTTGGAAAAATATTAAAATAAGAAATATGAATTTCATTTTTTTAAATAAATTTTTCTTACACTTTTTTTTTTAAAATTATTTAAAATTAAACATTATAACATTAAAAAATTAAATTATTTTATTTTTTTATAAATAAAATATTTATTATGTAAACTATTTTATTGTTCGAAATTATAAATATTGAAAATTTAAAAAAATAAATAAAATGACAGAAGTATTAGCATCATATTTTACAGATAAAATAGGAATGAGAGATAATGATTTATATGATGGAGGATATTATTATGCAGAATTATCAAAAGATTATCAAAAAAAAGATTTTAAAGCTCTTGGAGGTTTAAAATTTGGTCATAAACTTAAAATAACATATAAAGGAAAAAGTATTATTGCTAGTAAAGCTGATGTTGGAGCAGGTGGAAGAAATAATCCTAAAATTGATCTTCATATTAATTTAGCTAAAGCTCTTGGTTTTGATTTAAACAAAGGATTAGATTATGTTACTATTGAAGATGCTTAAAATTAATAATATTTTTATAAATTGATTAAATTATAATTATTTTTTTTAATGGAATTTTGTTTCTTTAAAAATATATGTTTTTTTCATATTAAATCATGAAAAAACATTTTTTTTTAATAATATTAATTTAATTTTCTAACTTTTTTAAATTATTTTTTCAAAAACAATGCTTAATTTTACGATTTTATTTATACCAAAAAAAAGTTATTTGGAGAAAATATGAGATTGTTATTATTATCTTTTTCTATATTTTTAAACATATATATTTTATTTTATATTTAATGATTGTTCTTATTTTTTTTTTAATAAATATACTTGAAATTTCATCTTATATTTCAATTCCTTTTTACAGAAATTTTTCAAAAGAATCTTTAACAAAAGATAATATATTTGATTCATTAATAGAAAATAAAATATATATTGAATTAAAAATTGGAACTCCATCTCAATTAATTCCAATGTATATTAAATTAAAAGAATATACAACTTTTGTAACAAGTGATTCAAGTGATTATAATATAAAAAAATATTTTCCAAAATTATCATCGAGTATAAAATATATTAGTGAAATAAATGAAAAAATATCTTGTTCACATTGTAAAGAAGGATATTTAATAAATGAAAAAATAACTTTAAATAAAAAAATAATTGACAATTATTCTTTAGGTTTAGCAAATAAATTATCTGATAAAACAAATGAAATAAGTGGAGAAATAGGTTTAAAAATTTCATTTCCTTGTAATAATTTGTTAAAAAAAGCAACTTTTATTCAACAATTAAAAGAAAAAAATATTATTGAAAAATACACTTTTAATTTAAAATATAATAATGAAAATGAAGGTGAATTTATAATTGGAAATTATCCTCATGAATTTGATAGTAATTATCAAGCAATTTATTTTCAAACTGGAAAAATTGGTTATGTTAATGATCCTATATTTGTTGATTGGGATATTAAATTTGATAAAGTTTATTCTGGAAATATTGAAATTGGTTATTTTAAATATTGTGATTTATATTATGAAAATGGTTTAATTTATGGTGCTGATGATTATTATAAATATATTAAAGAAAATTATTTTCAAAAATTTATTGATAATAAAATTTGTACTGAAAAAGCTTTTACTAAAGATAATAATAATTTTGATACTTTTTATTGTGAGAAAGAAATTGATATAAAATCTTTTCCTGAATTAATATTTCAAAGTAAGGAATTAAATTATAATTTTACTTTTAATGGAAAAGAATTGTTTTATGAATTTAATGAACAATTTTATTTTATGATTATTTTTCCAAGAGAATCCGGAAGATGGAGATTTGGAAAACCTTTTTTTAGAAAATATCAAATTATTTTGGATAGAAATAGAAAAATTTTTGGAGTTTATACTTATTTTTCTAAAGGTTTAAATATAAATTTAAAATTCATTATTATTTTTATTCTGGTAATTTCTATTATATTTTCTCTTTTTTATATTAAAAAGATTTTGAAAAAAAATAAAAAAATTAAAGCAAATTTATTACAAGATGTTTATGATTACTTACCTATTAATTAACAAAACAATAAATAAAATAAAATATTTATTTAATAAATAATTATTTAATTAATATAAAATGAATAAAAATAAAAAATTTATTTGAAAAAGAAAAAAAGTAAAAAAAATGTTTTTAAATAACTTTAAACCACATAAATAAATTTAATTATTAGCAAATTAAAAAAAATAAAATACAAAAATTAATTTAATTCATAAGAACAATAAAATCTCCATTACAGTTATTTTTAGGAATAAAATTTTGAACATGACTCCAATCTAATTCATAATAAAAATAAATTTCAGTTAAATATTTTTTTCCATTATAATTTTTACAAATAATTTTAAAAATAGCACCAGGATAAACTTCTTCCATATAATTTTTAAATATATTATAATTAGTAACAATTTCTCCTTTTTCACCTTCAAATAAATCAATCATTAAAGAAGCTAATTTATCTTCTTCATAAAAAGAAAGACAATTTTGAAAATAATTTTTATAATTTTTTTCTATACAAGAACCATGTTTATTATATTCATGAGCCCAAAAAGTTCCTTCTTTTGCAGAAAAACTTGGCCAAAAAATATACATTCTTTCCCAAAAAGAATCTTTTTTATCTATTTTAATATATATTGATGATGAACATTCTATATTTTTACCATTTTTATTTGATGGCCAAAATCCATGAATTGTTAATGAATTTTCTGGTATTTTTAATAATTTTGATTCATCACAATTTTGAAGTTTACATATTCCATTTGGATATTGAAGAGCTACTATTATCATATCATATGTTATTGATGATGATGATATATTTGTTATTATTATTAGAAATAAAAGAATTTTTTTATTTTGTTTCATTTTTTTTTTTAGTTGTTTATTATTTTTTTTTTTGTTTTTAATTATTTTTTTTTTTTATTTTTTATATTTTTTTTATTCTTTTGTTTTTGATTCTTCGGTTTTTAAATTTTTGTATTTTTTTTCTGTTATAAATAATTTTTCTCTTAACCATTCTCTTATTGGTTCATCAAATAATTTTAAAGAAGAATAAGCAATAAAAATTGACATAATAAGAACAGAAAAAGAAACAAAAAAATGGATTCCAATATTTTTATTATTTTTTTTATGATTATCAACCCATGAATATTGTAAATAAACTAAAGGATAATGAACCATATATAAAGGATAAGAAATATTTCCTAAAAATTTATTTATTTTAAATAATATAGAATTATGATTAATATCACTTCCAGCAGCAATAGAAATAATTAAAGGGAAAAAAATTAATAAAACAAAAGTTTCATATAAACCATTTGTCCATAAAATTTTATCATTTCCAACCCAAGGCATAATTAATAGTAATATAAGGAAAAAAAAAGAAAAATAAAATCCAAATTTGAATTTAATTAATAATTTTTTTCTAGAAATAAAGATTCCAATAGATAAAGAATATAATAATCTAGTTAAACCAATTTGAATATGTCCTTTTAATAAACACCATCCTCCTAAAATAGTATATTTTAAATATTCACCTCTATCATTAAATATATTAAATAAATCAATATTAAAAGTAACTAAAATAACTAAAATACTAGAAAAAAAAATTAAAAATCCTAAAAATAAATTATTTAATCTTCTAATAATTAAGGCATAAATTAAATTACCAAAATATTCCCATTGTAAAGTCCAAATTGGAGAATTTAAAGGATTAGTTTCTTTCCATCCTCTAATATCATATTTTGTAGGAAGTGGAATAATAGTAAAACACCAAAACATAACAAATAATAAATTTAATATATTTGTTTGTTCAATTAAATTAAATGTTTCTGAACTTTGAAAATAAAAAATTAAACTTCCAAAAAAAGTAGAAAAAATAACCATTGGATGTAATCTTATTAATCTTCTTTTAAAAAAATCTTTTAAAGTCATTTTTTCCCATCTATCATCATATGAATATGAAATTACAAAACCACTTAAAACAAAAAAAAAATCTACTGCCATATATCCATGTTTTAATGGTTGATTTATTGAACCTAAGTAATATGCTTCTAATAAATGATAAATTACTACTATTATTGATGCTATTCCTCGTAATCCATCTAATAATTCAAAACGAGGCTTTGAAGAAAAATATATACTTTTTTTATTTTCCATTTTTTATTTTTTAAGTGAATTTTTTAAATTTATTTTAAAAATATGTTTATTTTTCTTTTTGTAAAATTTAGAAAAATTTTTTTTCTTTATCGTTATATTAGGAAATTCACTCTTTGTTATAATTGGGAGTGTGTTTTATACAAAAAAATTTTTTTTTATTTTTCAATCTATTCTTTCTTTTTCAATATACAATCAAATATTTTTGATAAAATCAATAATGTTTAATTTTTTTATTATTTGTCATTTTTTTCTACTTATATTTTTGTTTCATCTTCGAATAAAATAATCATTTACTATACCTTTATTTTCCTATTTATTAAAATTTTTTTTAATGAATCATTTCAATTTCAGAATATTTTTTTATATTTATTGTTTCCTTTGTTTTTTTTGATTTTTTCAATTTTTTGATGATTTCAATTTTTTATTTATTTCTTAGTTATTAATATTAAGTATTGAAAAATACTTTCTAAATAATCTTTTATTTTATTTTTTAATTGTGTCAAAATAGATTTTTTTTGTGAAGTGAAATATGTTTTTACTAATTAATTTTTTAATTATTAAAAATTGTTTTAAATGATTTATCTTTTTTAAAATATTTACCGGAATTCAAAAAAAAAAATAATGTTTTTTTGTTTATAATTAATATTTCATTTGATTTAGAAATTAAATAATAATACCAAAATAAGTATATAAGATTTATCTTGTTTAATTAAAGTATATTAAATAAAATCTAAATTGAAAAGAAACTTGAAATATTTCAAAAAATTTTATTATTTATAATTACAATCTTATAATTCATAAAAAGGTATTGATAAATAAAAGAAATATCATTATTTATTTCCATTTCATTATATAATAGTCTTTTAAAATAATTGAAAATCTCTTTTGTGATAAATATTTCTTAATTTGATCTTAAATAAACAAATTAAAATTTAACGTAATATATAAATAATGAAATTAAAAAAATATTTTTCTTTAAAAAGAATTTTTAATAAATTAAATAAAATTTTTAAAAAAATAACTTCAATGTCAACACAAGCTCCACCAGAAAATGAAAAATATAAAATGAGAATAAATAAAACCTTAGATAATTTAAGTCCAGAACATCAATCAGAATTTCGAAAAGCTTTAATTCCTCATAAATTTGATTTAGAAATATTTATTCCAAAATCAATGAGAATAAACAAAGCATATAAAAGTAAAAGATTTCTTAGAAATAGATTAATAACATTTACAAATGAATATAAAATAAAAAAGACTCATTTAGATAAATTAAAAGATCAAACAAGTAAATTTTCTCATCAATATGAATTAGTAAAATTAAATAATGAATATAATAATCCATATTTAGAAAGTATAAATGAAATTTATAAAGTAAATGGATATGATATTAAATCAGATTTTTTTACAAAAAAAGAAAATACTTTTGAACCTTCATTTTTATTATCAAATGAATTTGAAATTGTATGTAATACAGAACCAATAAGAGATCAAAGAAAAGATTGTCATTATTTAGAAAGAATACAAGAAATAATAAAAGATAAAAAAACAGGAGTAAATGAAGATGAAGAATCAAAAATTGAAAAAGAACAAGAAAAACAAAAACAAAAACAAGTTAATTTTAAATTTGAAAGTGATGATTATGAAAAAGCAATGGCAGATATGAAAAAAAAATTAATTGAAGAATTAAAATTAAAAAATATGTCTGTTAAAGAATTAAGAAAAATGAATAGTGATTTAATTTTAGAAAATAAAAGAACTAAAAATTCTATTATAGAAGCTGAAAATTATTATAATGATTATAACAGGAAAAAACATTTAAGATTAATTGATGATATTTTTTTATCTTCTAAAGGAATGATTAGAAGTGCTAAAAGAAGAGATGAAAATTATGATGATGATAATATTATAAATATAAATGATAATAATATTAATAGAGATAGTATTTTATTTCCTGATAATATGCAATTTATCAATGAAAAAGAAAGAAGAAATTTTTTTCAAAAAAAAAAAGAAAATAAATTACAAAAAGTTTATAATAATATATTAAAAAGTAATTTTCAAGAACAAGAAAAAGATGCTAAAAATTATTTTAAAAGATATACTGATAGAAAAATTGAAAAAGTTGATCCTAAAATTGGTTCAAATTTACATGGATTTTTAAGTGAATTTCAAAAAAAAATTTCTAGTATTGATATTCCTAAAATTGCTAAAGATGTAAATTATGAAAAAAGAGATATTATGAGAAGAAATAATAATAATAATAATATTCCTAATTTAAAAACAATGAGTTATGAATTAATTGATATTGATAAAATGTATGATATTGAAAATAATATTCAAGATTTAGCTTATAATTATACTGATGATTTATTAGAATTAAAATAAAAATTTATATCCTTATTTATTTATATTTCTTAAATATAATTTTATTATTAAAACATGAATAATAAAAAAATTGTAATAAATTTTTTAAAAAAAGAAGAAGTTATTCAAATATTTATAATAAATCTACTTATTTTATTGATTGATTAAAGAGAAAGAAACAAAATGAAATAAAAAATATAAATAATAAATCTCATTTAATTTTAGAAAAAATATTAGGATATAAACAATTAAATAGAAATTATTCTTTATATGAATATTATCATCCATTTTTAATTTAATCCTATTAAAATTAATATAACTCCTAATAAAAACAAAAATTTTATCTAATTCTGAAAATATTGTTTATGAAAGATATAATAATAATTTAATTATAAATGATGATTTTTCTAAAATGTTTCTTCCAAAAAAAAAAAACAAT
>JAJJKW010000271.1:0-67778 GCA_023805745.1 Isotricha sp. YL-2021b
CCCCAATCCCCAATCCCCATATAGAAATTGGAATTAAATTTTAAATAAATTCTAAAAAAAATAAAATTTTAATAACTTTTATTTTTATTTACTAAAACGAAGCTAAAATTTTCAGTATAATTATTTTTATCTTTAATTTAAATAAAATATATATTTATTTTTTTTTTTCTTCTTCTTTTAATTTATTTAATCTTTTTTCTTCTTCTTTTATTTGTTTTTCTTCTTCTTTTATTCTTTTTATTCTTTCTTCTCTTTCTTCTTTTAATTTTTTCATTTTTTTTTCTTCTTCTTTCATTTTTTTTAATCTTTCTTCTTCTTCTTTTTTTAATGATTTATTCTTTTTTCTTCTTCTTCTTTCATTTTTTTTAATCTTTTTTCTTTTTCTTCTTTTAATTTATTAATCTTTCTTCTTCTTCTTTTATTTGTTTTTTTTCTTCTTTTAATTTATTAATTTTTCTTATTCTTCTTCTTTTAATTTTTTTAATCTTTCTTCTTCTTTTTCTTTTAATTTATTTAATTTTTCTTCTTCTTCTTTTATTTTTTTTATTCTTCTTCTTCTTTTTTTCTTTTTCTATTTTTTTTCTTAATTTTTCTTCTTCTTCTTTTGATTTTTTTTTCATTTCTTCTTTAATTAATTTTTCTTCTAATTCTCTTTTTAATCTTTCTTCATCTATTTGTTGTTTATTAAATTTTTCAATTTCTTCTCTTTATTTTTTTAATTTTTCAAATTCTTCTTCATGTCTTTTTTTCTTTCTTCTTCTTTTTTCATTTTTTCATTTAAATTAATTTTTCATTCTTTCATTTTTTTCTTTTTTTAATTATTCATTTTGATGAGACATTAATTGTTTTAAGGATAAAAATTGAAAATATTGATAAAGAAGGAATTATTTATGTTAATTTTTGCATTTATTGTTTTATTGAAATTTTAAAAATCAATTTAAAAATAAATTTTAAATTAATAATTTTAATATTTTTCTTCAAAAAAAAAAGAGTAATTAATGAGGATATATATTTTTTCTATAAAAATTAAGATAAGAAAGAAAAAAAATTAAAAAAAAAAAAAAAATAAATCATATTTTTTTAGTATATCAATTGTATAAATAGAAAAAAACCAAAATAAAAAACTAATTTCTAAATATAAAATAATTAATTATATTAAATAATGAATATTAAAGCTAAAAAAGACAATAAGAAAAAACAAATTAAAAAAATTGCATATCATTTGGATGATAAAGGAAGAAGAGTTTTTGATTTTAGTCAAATTCAATTAGAAAAAAGAGAACAAATGAAACAAAGAAAAGAAAATTTAAAAATAAATTTAGCTTATGAAACTGCAACATTTAAATGTGAAAAATGTCAATTAACTTTTACTGATAATATATCATATCAAGAACATTTAAATGGAAAAAGTCATAATTCTAAAGTTCATTTACAAGTTAAAGAAGCTACTGTTGAAAGTATTAAAGAAAAATTATTAGAAAAAAAAAGGGAAAGAGATAAACAAAAATTAAAAGAAAAAGAATTAAGGAAAAAAAGATTAAAAGAAAATGAATTCAAATAAATTTATAAATATAAATTATATAATAGAAATGCAAAAAATCTTTTATTTTTTTTTTACTTTTTTAAATGGATTTATAAAAAAAATAAAAATTTAATAAAATGAAAAGCATTAAAAAATATTATTTATAATAAATAATATATTTATATAATTATTAAATTTTACTTTTTTTTTGATTTCAATTTCATTCTTAAATCAAAAGCTTTTTTTCTTAAATTTTGATGTAATTCTTCATTATTCAATTCAACAGATTCAGATAATAAATTTGATTCATCAAATTTATTTGAATTTTTAGGTTTTCTTTTTTTATAATTAATAGTTGGTTTTTTTTCTATAATTCCTTCTACTTGAGGAATAATAAAAGTATTTGCTCTTTTTATTATATTTGAAAATGAATTATCTTCATTTTCTTCATCTTCTATAATTATATTCTCTACTTTATTAAATGTATTTTCTGATTTTAATCTTTCTTTTTCTTCTTCTAAAATTTTTATCATTTTTTTTATATTTCCACTTGAAATTTGCATTGATTTATTAGTTAACATTGTATTTTTATTTTCTAAAGATTTCTTATTTTCTTTTTCTTCTTTATTGTTTCCAATATTAAATATTATCAGTTCTTTTTGATCCAGATTTCTTTTTATGTGATTTTTTTTTGAATAATTTCTTTCTACTTTACGAATGAGAAATATTCTATTAGAAGGATCTTCTAAACCAGATGAATTTGTATTTTCATCGATATTCATATCAGATGAAAAATTTAATGTATTGAATACATAATCATTATTTAAAAGTAAATTATCTAATTCTTCATTAGTATTTGACCTAAATGATTGTGTAATTCTTAAATCATTAATAAATGTATTTTGAGATTCCAATGACATAATTTGTATATAATTTGATATTAAAAAACCATAAAAACTTTTTGAAATTATTAACTTATTTATATAATGAACATTTGAATTTTATTTAATAAAAAATTCTTTTTTCCTTAAATGAATCTTTCCTTTTTTAATTATAATATATTGACTTTAATTTATACAAGTATTCTTATGATTTTGAAGTTTTTGTTTCAGTGATTTTGTATTTTTTAATTTTTCTTTTTATTTAAAGATTGAACACATCTATGTTAAAATATTGTTATATTATGAAAAAAATATCAATTTCTTTCTTAATTTTTTCGAGATTTTAAAGATTTAATATCTTTAATTGATGTAAAAGTCCAAAATATTTTTCACAAAAAATAACAAATTAATTTACCTAATTAATTTTTAATAAAACAATATTTTTATCATCAATGAAAAAGTAATTTTTGATTTTTTGTTAATTTTAAATTAAAAAAAGTTAATATTTTATTTTTCTTATGATTTCAATTATATAAGTAGATGTTTTTGAAATGTTGCTTTATATTAAAGTAAATAAGTTAATTATTAATTAATTTAATTAATAAATAAATAATTAAATAAATTTAAAATGAAATTTGTTATTCATTTTTGGGAAAGTAAATCCTTATTCTTTATAAAAATAATAAGTCATTTAAAAAGTTAAATTCAATATAACTAAAAGTTATATTATCTATAATAATTAAAATTGTTTTTATTTTGATAAAGGAAAAAAATATTTAAATAAATCCAATATTAAAATCAAAATATTGTAAAAAGAGTAATTATTTTTATTATTCAATAGATTAAATGTTAATATAAAACATATAATAAATAATTATTCATTAATTTTATTTTAATTTATTTCATAAAATAACATCACCGAATTCAAAAAAGTATGTTTCAAAATCATTAAATTAAATTTATTGGTTATTTTTTATAATTATTTTCTTTATATAATAAAATCATTGTAAATCAATAGATAAGGTAATTATTTCATTTTTTATTTTTAGATTAATTTAATTTATTTTTTATTCAATTTGAAAATTATTTAAAATACAAATTACAATATTTGTAATATTTTAATATGGAAGACAATTCAAATAAGAAAAAAGAAGATGATGTGGAAGAGCAATGTGATATGTGTTTAAATAAATGTTTTAAATTTGTATTATTTTCTTGTCAGCATAAAATTTGTTTTAAATGCTTTTATAAAATTATATTACGTTCATACTTAAAAGATCTAACTTTCAATAAAGAAATAAAAATTTCATGTATTTGTAAAAAGGGAGATTTAATGATAGATTTAAATTCAATTTATAATAATATAAATTATTTATATGAAAATAAATCAAATTTTAAAGAAATATTTGATGATAAATGTCCAAATCATTCTAAAGAAATTGCTAGTGATTTTTGCTTAGATTGTATGGAATATTCATGTGATAAATGCAAAGAAGAAAAAAAATTTCATTATAAACATAATATAGTTAATAAAGATGAATATATTAAAATAATTCAAGAGAAAATAGAAAAATTACCTAATTTAATTTATTTTTTAGAAGAATATGAAAATGACATTAATAATTCCTTTGGAGAATATTCAAAAGAAATTTCCTTGAAATTTGATTTATTAATCAATGAAATACAAAATTATAAAAATAAAACATTAAATGAAATAAAAACTAAGGTAGAAAATTGTATTTTACCAATGAAAATATGTCTTTTATTATATAAATATTATAATTATGAAGTTGAAAAATCCTCAAATGATATACATCAACTCCTTTTTTCTTTAAATACAAAAATAATAATTCCTGAATTAAATTATCAAATAGAAAAAACAGAATATGATATAGATAATATAATTAAATCAATAAATAATTTAAATTTAAATAAAAGAGTAACATTTAATTTAAACCAAAAATTTGGAAATTTTAAAATATTTCAAAATATAGAAAGAGCACATAACACAGATATAAATTGTATGATAAAATTAAATGGGAATATAATAGCAACAGGTGATTTAGAAGGTTTTATTCGTTTATGGAAAATAACTGGTAAAGGAATATATAATTTTCAAACAGAAAAAGCTCATCAAAGTCAAATTCAATCAATGACAAATTTACTTAAAAAAAGATTTGCAAGTTGTTCCGGATTAGAACCAATAATATTAATATGGAAAGAAAATATAGAAAATGAAAAATATAAAATAATTCAAAAAATAAAGTTAGAAAATAAAATATGTACAGCACTTAATACATTAAATGATAAAGAATCATTATTATTAGCATTAAATGATAATAAATATTATATTTATATAAATAATAATAATGAGTATATTAAAAATGGTGAATTTGGAAGACATGAAGGAACAATAAATTGTATAATTCAATTAAAAAATGAAAGAATTGCAACAGCTTCAGATGATAAAAGTATAATAATATGGAATAAAAAAAAAAGAGAATGTAAATTAACTTCACATAAAGATTCTGTTAATGTAATTATTGAATTAAATGAAGATTATATTTGTTCTGGAAGTTCTGATAAAAATATAATAATATGGAAAAAAAATGCTTCATCAAAATTTGAAAATTATTTAATTTTAGAAGGTCATTCAGAACCTGTTAAATGTTTAATTTATTTAAAAGATAAAAGAATTATTTCAGGTAGTCAAGATAATATAATTAAAATTTGGTTATTATCCAGAAATAATTATATTTGTTCTCATACTATTAAAGAACATAATTCTTGTGTTTCTGGTTTAATTAATTTTAATGATGAAGCATTTATTTCTTGTTCATATGATAAAACTATTAAAGTTTGGATTTATGTTAAAAGTTAAAAAATAATATTTTTTGTATCAATTTTTTTATTTAATAATCTTAGAATGTGAATAAAATTAATTTAATTTAATATTTTTAATTTAAAAAAAAATATGATTATTTTAATTCTTTCTCTTCAATAATTTTACAGTCACCTCCTTTATAATTAACTTCTGCTTTATAATATTTTCCATTTTCAGAAATAAGAATAATAAATTGATGATCAGAAGTAAAAAAACATTTTGCATTTTTTTCATTAATTCTAACTTGAGCAAAACTCCATTCACTTTTAAAATAATCTCTATGAAAAGGAAGTAATTTTCCCCAAAAAGCAAATTTATTTTGAATATTTTCATTATGATTATTTTCTTGTTCAATTCCAGTTGAAAAAATATGAATTGTTCCTGTATCACTTGAAACACATAATAATTGATTATTATCTGAGAAATTTATATAATATATTTTAGCTGGATTTTTTCCTCTTCTAACTTCATGAATTTTTTCATTCTTTTTTATATTAAATATTCTTATTATTGTTCCTTTTTCTGATGCTGATGATATGTAATTTCCATCTTTACTAAATACAAAATATTCTATTTCATTTTCATGAGCTTTTATTTCTTTTATTTCATTATTTTTATTATATTTTATTATTATTTCTCCTTTTTTTTCACTTGGATATGATATCAAAGTATGTTTTTCATTTGAAATATATGAAAATAAACCTTTTTTATTTTCTTTTGTTTCTATTATATCAGTACAATTGAAATATGGATTTTCAAATATAAATATATTCTCTAAACATACTACTATTAATCTATTTTATTCATTTATTATATAAAATTTATATTTTACTTATCCTTAATGAATTTTATATTTTTTATTTCTGAATGAAATTGAATTTGAGATTTTATTTCTTTTATTTTATTATCCCAAATTGATACTTTATTTGAAGGAAATTTTTCATTAATTTCATCTCCAACTAGTGCTAATATATTTGATTTTCTTAATATATCTACAAATTTTATTCCACCTGAAAGAGCTAAAATTATTAATAATTTTAATTTACTTATTTGAACAAATTTTTCAGAAAGTGGATTTGAAATATATACTTTACATCCACCCCTATCTCCTATTGTTATACATGTATTTTCATAATTAAAATCATAACATAATAAATCTAATTGTTCTTTTTCTAAATTGATTTTCATAACTTTAAATTAATTTTTATTAATTTTAGTTTATCATAAAAAATATATAATTATTATTAAAACTATTGTAGATATATATAAAATATAATACATAATTTTAATTTGGATTTAATTTCCATCAGACAAAAAAGGTAAATTAAATTTGCCAGAATTATAAAAAGAAACTTTGTTTCTATTAATTGTAGGAAGAATATTTTTAAAATCATTACTCAAACTATTATAACCAAGAGAAGGTTCATTACTAAATTTTGAAGATTTATGATTAATAAGTTTTTTAGTTAAAAACTGTCTTTTTGAACGATAAAATCCTTCATTATTTTTAGTTTTATCATTATTAAAATTATTTTCTGTTGAAATAGAAAAATTTTCAAAAAAAGAAACAGTTTTTTTTCCTGTATTTCCAGAAGAAAAAGTTTTTGTTTTAGGAGATAAAGATTTTTGAAATCTATGAGAGTTAATATTTCCATTAATTAATAATTTATTTTGGGATAATTTATTACGACTTAATTTTTTATTTATATGATATTTTTCAAGTCTAACTCTAAATTTTTTATTGTTGAAACTTAATTTTAAATTAGTATTTTTATTTTCAATATTTTTTTCTTCATTTTTAAATTCATTTTTTAAAATTATACTCTTTGATTTAAAATCATTTTGAAATTTTGTTCTTTTAGGAGGAATCATAGCATCTTTAACAACATTATTAATAGAATTTTTATTTTCTCTAATTAATCTATTTAAATTAAAAGAACTTTTAACTTTTTCTCCTTTACTTTGAATTTTATCATAAATTTTTTTTTGTTCTTCATATAATGGAATAACACTTTTTTTAAAATCTTTATATTTTTCACTTATAATTTTAATATTAATTTTAATTAAAGTTGTAAATTCTTTAGTAATTACTAAACCATTATTATAATTACATTCATTTTTAAAACAACTTTCATAACCAGCAATTCCTCCTGTAGTTAATTTAGAAATAATTTTTAAATTAGTTTTATGAGTATAAAAATCTTCTTTAGTATAATTTGGTTTATTTAAATTAACTAAAGCACATTCACCTTGATAAACAACATATAAATTATCTGCTCTATCAAAAGGAGTATAAACTATAGATTCATTTTCAAAAAATAAAGGAGTAACTTTTCTTAATAATTTACCATCTTTTAAATCATGTTTAAAAAGAGGAAAAGTTTTTAATAAAAAATGTAATTTATTAACATCACTTCTTAAAAATTTTTGTGATAAAATTCTATTAAAAGGTTCTTTATCTAAATAAAATAAATTACAATCTTCAAGACAATAAATTGATGTTGTTCTTGGAATTGAATAAACTAAACCCCATTCTCCAAAACACATTCCATTTGTTATTATAAAATTTTCATATTCAAATTCTTTAATAAAATTATCTAATTTTATTCCTTCTAATTTCTCATCTGGAGTTTGATGATTTTTTATTGATTTTATATATTCTTTTGGTTTTTCTAATTTTTCATTTTTTGGATTTTTAAATATTATTTCTAAATTTATTGCATCTTTCTTTTCTTTTAATATCTTTTCTTCTATTTTTATATCTAATTCTTCTTCCTCTTCTTCTACTTCTTCTTCATCTAAAATAAATTTTTTTGTTGTTTTTATTTTTTGAGTTAAATGTCTTTTTTTTTCTTTTGGTCTTTTTGTTTGTGGAGCTGATAAAGGAAAAAGTATTTTTTTATTATTTTTTTCTTTTTTATCATTTTTATCATTATTTTCATTTTTATTATTTTTTTTATCTTTTTTTTCAATATCATTACTAGAACTTTCATCATCTTCTTCTTCTTCTTCTTCATTTTCTTCATCATCTTCACTTGAATTAATTTCACAATCAGACATAAAAAGTTCAATAGGAATATTTTCTAAAGGATCAATAAATTCTTCATTAATAACATTAGTAGATAAACTTTCATTATTAAATTTTCTAAACATATCAATTACTTTAACTGCTCTTATTATTACTCTTCCTTTTATTACTCCATATAATTTATCTGATTTATCATGTTGTCTAAATATATATTGTCCTTTTTTAAAATGAGTATGTTTAATATAATTTGATATTTTTTTTATATCATTATGATTTAATCCTTGGAAATGCATATATCTTATTAAACCTTTAAATTTTAATAAACAAAAATATATTAATTCTACTTTTCTTCCTTCTTCTTTTTTTGATTCTTTTTCATCTTTTGAATCATTTTCTATTTTTGCAAGTTTTTTTTTTGATATTATTTTTACTTTTTTTTTATTTGGATTTAAATCTACTATTTCTTTTGATGCTTCTTTTATTAATATATCATCATATCCTAAATTTGATTTTTCTATATTCATTTGAATATCCTTTTCATTTATTTGTCTTATTATTACAAGCAAATATTTTGTTAATAAAACAAAAGCTTTATTGTTTCTAAATTTAAATTTGTCCATTTAAAAATAATTGTTCAAAAGTTATTAATTTTTAAAATTATAATTATAACATTAATAGATTATTATTTTCTAATTAAATACACCAATCTATACTATATAAATAGATAAATAAACAACAAATTAATATATTTAAAAACAAATAAAATTGAAAATACAACAAATATTATTAGTAATATTAATATTTTTTAATTACTGAGTTTTTGTTTAAAGGAGATTTCAAAAAAATTTCTTCTAAATTTTTCATAGATAAAGGTTTATCATAAAAACCATCAGCTCCGCATTCTTTGGCATTAATATTTTGCGAACTTTGAAGAAAAATTTTAATATCATTCATTTCTAAAATATTTTTGAGTAATTTACAAGTATTAAAACCATTTAAAAAAGGCATATTCATATCCATTAAAATAACATCAATTGGATTTTCTTCAATTAAAAAAGAATAAGCACAATGTAAACATTCAATTCCATTTGGAACATAAAATATATCTGGTAAATTTTTATTTTTTGTTTCAAAATATTTAATTAATAATTTCCTTATTGATAAAGCAGAAAAAGAATCATCATCACAAATTACAATTCTAATATTATTAACAGTTGAATTTTTAGTAAATAAATTTTTTTCTCTTTTTGTATTATTTAATTCAGTTTGAGATAAACTTCTTACGAAATGCCCTTTTATTCCCATATTAACATTAATTAAACTTTTAACTAATCTAATATTTTTTTTACTAAAATTATTTGATTTAATTATAGTTTTAGACATTAAATTATTAGAATTTGAATCCATTCTTATATGAAAATTATATTTTGGATTTGATGGAAGAGAAACAGTAGATTGAACTTTTCTATAAACTTTATTTTGATTATTTGTATAAAAAAGTTTATATGAATTTTGATGATTTAAACTTTCAATACTATCATTTTCATCATCTATTAATTCATCATCTTCATCATAAAATATTGTATTAATATTTTGAGAATAAAATTGAGGATTTAAATCTTTTAATCCTGTATTTATTTCATTCATTAAATCTTTTAAATCATCATTTAAAAAAATTGAAGGATCAAATATATTTTCATTATCTTTTATATCAAACCAAAATTTTGAACCTTGATTTCTTTGAGAAGAAAAATTTATTTTTATATTATATGAAGATAAAATTTCATTACAAATAAATAATCCTAAACCAGAACCATTTTTATTTAAAAATTGATTTTTTTCTAACATATGAAAAGGTTTAAAAATTTTTCCCATTTCTTCTTCATTAAATCCTATTCCAGAATCTGAAATAGTAATTCTTAAATTATTATTTATTTTTTCTACTGATAATGCAATATATCCACTTATAGTAAATTTATAAGAATTAGATATTAAATTTATTATTACTTGTTTTAAACTCATTTCTGAAATTGTTTTTATTTTTTTATTGTGTGGAATATTATTTGTATTTAATTTAATTTCAATATTTTTTTTCTCAAATTTTGCTCTTGATTGAAACATTTTAACACAAAAATTTAAAGCATTAGTTAAATTAAATTCTTCATAATCATTTTTATCATCATATTTTCTAATAGATTTAAATTTTCCTTCATTTTTACTTATTTGAGTAATTTCATAAATTAAACTCATTCCAAAATCACATAAACTTTTTAAAAAATTTAATGAAGAATCTTCTTCATCATCATCTTCCATTTCTTCTTGTTTAATATTTGGTTTTGATAATATAGAATCTCCTTTATTTTCAATAAAAGAAGAAAGAGTTAAAAAAACATTTTTTAATTCATGAGCACTTTTAGCTAAATATAATGATTTAACTTTAAATTCATTTTGAATTTCTATTAATAAATCATTATAATTATTTTTTGTTTGTGTAGTTGAAAATTTTCTTATTTCAGAACCAAGAAGAGTAGACATTACTTACACAATAAAATTAAAAAATAATTAATATAAATTAAATTAAAGTAAATAAATAAATTGATTCAAATGTCATAATAAAAAATATAAATTAATGTCTGAAAATGATTTAATATCAGAAGATGAAAAATATAATTCAATAATAACACATAAAAGAAGTAATAGACAAGAAGAAGAAGAAAATGAATGTGAACAATTAATAAAAATACATTTAAATTTACCAGATTGTTCTTTAATGACAGAAGGTTATCATACAAAAAGAAAAAAATTTTATTTTTGTGCTTGTGATCCAGATTGTCAAAATCCATTATGTTATGTTTGTTTAACAAAATGCCATTTTGATCATTGGAATAAATTAAAAAAAAAAGTAGATGAATTAATGACAGATAAAAGAAATGCAGTTTGTCATTGTGGATTAAAAAATCATTTTGTAAATGATTTTAATAAAAATAAAGATTTTATATATATTGAAAGATGTCAATTTTTAGAATGGTCAATTACTTCAAATAATTATATTTATTATAATGATATTAATAATCCTGATGAAATTTTATGTATGTTTTGCTATCATTATAAAGGTCAACCTGATAATTATATTAAAAAATCTGATGAATTATTATGTAGAAGATTAAAATGTAGTGAAAAACATGAAGATTATTTAGTTATTTCAGAAAAAATTGAAAAAATTATTTCTCAAGTTCCTTTTAATTTTGAAAAATTTATTGAAATTCAATTTATTAATGTTATTGTTAAAAGTCATAAAAGTTTTGAAAATGGATTTCATAAAGTTAATTTAACTCTTAATTTTTTAAGAGATTCAATTTTAAAAGAACAAAAAAAAAAATTAAATTTTGATTATTTTGTTAATAATTCTCCTTTTATTAAATCTTTAGAATCTTTATGTAATATTTTAAATATTTTACATTCTAATTATTATGTTTATCAATTCATTGATTTTTCTACTTTTATTTTTCGTCTTTTATTATCTAAATTCAATTATAAAGGTCAAATTAATGTTTGGGAATTTAAAAATTATTTATTTCATTTATATCATGTTTTAAATTTTAAAAAGGATTTTGAAGCAATTCCAAATTATTCTGTCAAAGATATAATGAATTTAAATCCATTTCAAAGAATAATTTATACTAATTATATTAATTTATTTCCTAAAATAGAAGAAAAATATTTAACTCCAAATGAAGAAAATAAAAATTATATTGATAATTTATTATCAGTACTTGAAAAATATAATAAAATAAAATATTATAATGAAAATAAATTTCGAATTTTAAAAAGAATATTTGGAGAATGTAAAATATTTATGCGTCATAATAAATTTTCTCATGATCAAAGTTTAAAATATTATTCTTTAGTAGATGATATAGTTTTAAATTCTTTAGAGATGAAAGATATATCATTAAGTTTAGCATATGAAAAAATGAAAATGTTAAGTCAAATAACAAAAAGTTTATTATATATATCATATTTATTTAATGATAATATGTTATTACAATTTTTCAATAATGAAATAACTTTACCAGAATTATCATTTATTCATGCAAAAAATGATGTAGTTAAAATGATTTATAGAAATTGTATTCATTTAATTTTAATAAGTAGAAGTATTCATGATGCATGTGAAAGAAATTCATCTAAAGAATATGGAAAAAATGATAGATTAAATAGTTCAGTAAATTCTAATAAAAAAATTAATTTAATGGATGAAATTGAAAAATTACAAAATAAAATATTATTTATGACAAATGAAATGACTGGTTTAACTTTAAATGATCCTGATCCTTATATTTCAGGATTAAAAAAAATATTTAATGATAATAATAATATGATAGTTTTTAATTATATTAATGAAGTTTTTAGTGAAAATGAAAGAACTATTTTTGAAGAAATGAAAGATATTTGTTTTTATTTAGAAAATATATATTCTAAATTTTATATTTTTGAAATTAATTCTGAACAAGTTGAAGAAGAAGTTTATGAAAAAATAGAAGAATTTTTTAGAATTATTTCTAATGAAAATTTTGAATCTCCATTTAATTTAACAAATGAGGGAAAAGATCCTTATAATAGTCAAGATTTTATGGATGATTTAATTGATAAAATAAAAAAAGACAATAATTCACAATATGAAAAAGAAAAACATAATTTTTGTATTCAAATGTTAATGAATTTAACTCCATTAGTAAATGTTTTAACTAAATCTATGGAAATAATTTGTAAAGGAAATTTCTCGAATAATAATCATATAAAATATTTTAATAATATGTTGAGATTTTATGGTTTTTATTTATTTAATAATATTGATAATTGTGTTCAATTTTTAAATTCAAAAATATTAAGAATCTTTACTTTTATAAATACAGAATATGTTGAAGGAGTTATAAATTTATTACTTTATATTTCTAAAATTTTAATAAAAAAATTAGAAACATCTATTACTCAAATAAGACCTTTTTTAAAAGTTTTAGAAGTTTTAATTAAAAAAGTTTCTGAAACAAATAATATTCAAAACTTTAAAAAAATATTAAAAATAATTATGCTAATATCCAAACTAAAATATCTTCACCCAGAAAATTCAATGAATAAAATAAGAAAAGCAATAAAATATATTTTTTTTGAAAATAAACTTTTTCAAAAATTTAGAAATATTCTTTTAACAACATGTGATTATGATGAAGATAAATTAAATGATGATGATAATAAATCAGATAAAATAAAAACATTATCAGAATTAATCGAAGAAAATGTAACAATTGATGGATTTGATTTATCAAATTTAACAAGATTATTTACTAAATTTTTAAAAATAATAAATTATTTATTTGATGGAAATTCAACTTTAAATGAAGTTGATTTTTTAAGTCAAATATTTGAAAAAAAACAAATTCCATTACTTTTACGTGATACTACATTAAATTTACCTCTTAGAATTCAATTGATTAAATTTTATAGAATAACATATATAGATGTTTTAATTGAATCTTCAAAAATGAAAGATTATTTAACTTTAATTGCAAATGATATTGAATTACATGAAGCAGAACAAAATTTTTCTAATTTTATTTTTTTTCAAAATTTAATAAAAGTAGGAGATATAGGACTTGATATGCATATTGATTGTAATTTATTAAATTATGAATTACAAAATTTTGACCAAATTTTAAAAGTAAGTCAGGATAAAAATATTATTGCTAAATATTTTGAAGAAGGTTTAGTAATGTCATTATATGTTTTTCTTAATAAATATATTTCAATTATATATAATTTAGATGGTAATGAATACATTAAATTATATGAAATAATTTTAAACTTTTTAGAAACTAAAAAATATATTATTGAACAAGGAATAAAAATTGAAAAAGATTTTGAATTTTCATTAAAAGAAGAAAAAAATCTTTTAAAAGCTTTAGCAAAAACACGTTTAAATAAATTCTATCTTTTAATGAAGAAAATAACTAAAGATCATCAAGGAGAATTAAATGATTTATTAGATGATTTAATAAAATTACAAGATGGAGCAAATATAGAAATATTAGATTATAAATCAATATATTTTTATTTTGAAAAACATATTAGTCCCTTTGTTAAAATAGAAGGTTTAAAAGATTTACAAGAAGAATTTGCAAAAAAAACAAAAACATTAACTTTAGAAGAAATAGAAGAAAAAATTGATGAATTAAAAAAAAATGGTAAAATTCAAAATGAATTGATGGAAAAAATGAATCAAGTATTAATGATATATGAAAATTTTAAAATAAATTATATGGAAAGTTCACTTAGTCAAAATTTAACAGAGAAAAATGTAATTTTTGATACAACATATAGATCAATTTATTTAAGACCAATGTTCTATTTAATAAATAGTGAAAAATTATATATTAAATATAGAAGACAAAACTTATATCATATATTTCGTTTATTACAATATGATACTCAAGGAACTCAAAATGATATTTATAAATTAAGAAAAGAAGATATTGAACAATTTAAATTAGATAAAAAAAATAAAGAATTAGCAAATCAAACTTTATCAAATGATAATAATAATGAAAATAATCATGATAATTATAATGATTTTTCCAATGATTTAAGTCCAATGAATAGAAGAAATTTAAGAGAAAATAGTAATACTAGTTTAATTATGATTAATCCTAAAAGTAATTTGGATAATAACAATAATAATAATAATAATAATAAAAATTTATTGAATGAACCTTTTTTTAAATCAAATATTAATTTACATTATTTAATTCATTTATTTATGGAAAATTTCCTTTCAGTTATATTTGCAAAATGTAATCCAAGTTCTTTTTCAACTTATGAAGATTATATTATAGCTTGTATGTCAATTAAAATAATGAAATATTTATGTGAAGATCATAATATAAATTTCCAAACTTTATTTTTTAAAAATATTTATATAGATACAAATGAAGGACATTTAAATGTTTTTGATTTAATGATGTGTATATTACATAAACTATTAATTCTTTCAACATGGAATGATGCTAATTCTGATACTGATGAAAGTTCAATAACTTATTTTTATGATATATTTTTCTGTGTAATGGAATTTTCAATTGAAATGATTCAAGGAACTTCAAAAGATAATTTATTAAAAATAATAGATTCATTGGATGATAAAGAAAATACTCATTTTTTTAAATTTTTATATTTAAGTAAAAAAGTATTACAAAATAATTCAAATGATATTTCCACATTATATAAAGCAAGATTAGATATAGCAAATTTTATAACTGCATTTGTAGAAGAAAGAAATACTCCTTTAGAAATAATAACAATATTAGAAAATATATATAATCCTTTAGTTGTATTTGATTCAATTGTAGCAACATTAAAAAAATTATATTTAAAATTAGAAGGTTTAGATTATAAAACTTATAATGAAATAGAATTTGATAAAGAAAAATGTGATTTATTTATAAATAAATATTTTTCAGATAGTGAATTTAGTAAAAATCAAGAATTTGAATTTTCAAATAGAATGTTTTATTATGTGAAACAATTATCATTTTATGATAATAAAGATGCAAAAAATTTATTAGATTCAGTTCAAATTTATACCCCAGAAAAAATATTAGAATTAAAAAATTTAAGAAATAATGATTCAAATGATACAAATGATGCATCAGAAAGTGTTTTAATAGATTCTAGATTTTATCAACAATATTTTGCTGCAAGATTTTTTGAAAGTATTACAAAAATAATTTGGATAAGAGGAGAAGATAAACAAAGTACAATGGTATTATTTACTTTAGATCCTTCTGTTCAATTTTTAAGTAATAATTCAAAATTTGAATTCTATGAAACTGTTCCTAGAGATAGTAGATCTTCTAAATTATTTTCTTTAATTGAATATACTGAATATTTTACTATTGAAATTAATCAAAATCAAAAAAAATTAACTAATAATATTCTTATGAAAATTATTAATAAAGTTAATTTATCTTATTTAGATCTTTTTATTTATGTTTTAAATGTAGTTATTAATTTAGTTATTTATTGTTTAACTGATTATGATGATAAAAGTAATAATTTTAAAAAAGTTTGGAATATTGTTTTTCCTTTAGGAATAGTACAATTAAGTTTAACTGTTTTAGCACTAACTTTTTGGTTTGTTACAAAATATAAATTATATTTTAAAATTCAAAAAGTAAAATATAAAGCAAGTCATCATATAAGTAGAGAAACTCCTTTATCAACAAGACAAAATTTATATTTAGGATTAATAAAAACTATATTTTCAAAAAGAGAAATGATAAATTTTATTTGGGATTTAATTTTTTCAATTTTAGGAATTATAAGTCCATATTTTCTTTTTGTTTATTCAATACAATTATTAATTATAGTAAATATATCATCAACATTACAAAATATAACAAAAGCAATAGCAATGAGATATTTCCAATTATTAACATTATTTATGTTTTTAATATTAGCAATATATATATTTTCAACAACAGCATTTTTTAATTTTTCATCAGATTTTATAAAAGATAGAGAAGATAATATAGAAAATATATGTGGAAGTTTATTTTATTGTTTTTTAACTCATATAGAATTTGGATTAAGAACAGATGGAGGAATAGGAGAACATATAACAAAAGTATCATATTATGAAGATAAAGGATATTTTATGGCAATGTTTTTTTTTCAATTTATATTTTATTTATTAATTATAGTTATTATGTTAAGTGTTGTTGGAGGAAGTGTTATTGATACTTTTGCTGAATTAAGAGAAAAAAGTCAAGAAGATTTAAATGATATGAAAAATGTTTGTTTTATTTGTAATGGAACTAGAAATGATATTGAAAAACAAGGTGAAATTTTTGAAGAACATATTGAAAAAGTTCATTCTATTTGGACTTATTTAGATTATATTATTGGATTAAAATTTGTTGATCCTCAAGAAACTAATGCTATTAATTCTTTTGTTATTGAACAATTAGTTGAAAAAAAAATTTCGTGGTTTCCTTCTTTTAATGATGATGATAATAATAAAAATGATAATAATGAAGAAGAAGAAAATTAATTTTACTTTATATTTTTTTTTCTTTTTTGTATTTTATTTATATAATATTTTTTTAAGTTGATTATTTTAATTATAAATTTGCTATTTTATTACTTTTTTAAATTTATTAATAAATTAATATCTAATTTATTTTAATTAATAATACCTTTTTTAATAATAATACAACCATAAATAAATAATAATTAATAATTAAGTTTATTATTTATTATTACCTAAAGCAGATCTATGTTTCTTTTTTCTTTTAATCATAAAATTAGGAGGAAGTTTTTTAGGTTTAAATGCATTTTCAATTTTATTGTTATTTTCATAATTTTTATATTCATTTCTATTAGATATAAATCGTTCAAATTCATCATCAAATCTAACTTTAAAAACATCAAAATTATTTAATTTCGTTGAATTAATTCTATCATGATTTAAATATAATAAATTTGATATTTTATCTTTTTTTTTAAAAATTTTTTTAACATATTCTTTAGTTACTAAATCATTTGGTTCTGTAAAAGAAATAGAATTTTTAATATCTTCTTCAATTTTTTTATTTTCTTCATCAGTTTTAGCTAAACTTACCATTTCTCTTTCAATAGGTTTAAATTTAACTAAATGAGTAATTCTTTTTTTTGGAATATTCATAAGACTATCATTAATACTTTTAAGAGATTTTAAAGAATTTCTTTTTTCTTTTATTGAATTTCTTTTTTCTTTTAAAGAATTTTTTTTTTCAATATGTAAATTATTTTTTTCTTTTATAGAATTTTTTTTTTCAATTTGAGAATTTCTTTTATTATTATTTATAGGAGGTAATTTAATAATAATTTCTTCATCATTTTTTTCAGTTTCATTTTCTTTTTTTAATAAAGAATTACTTGAAGAAGAAGAAGAAATCATAGAAAGACTTGATTCATTATTATCATTATCATAATGTCCTTTATCAAAATCATAAGTTAAAGATAAATTTGAAGTTATTATTAAAGGAATTGTTGGTAAAGACATTCTTTTATTTTTTTTTTTAATTTTTTGATTTGCAAAAAATTTCGATTCAACAAAAATTTGACTTTTTCTTCTTGGAATATCTTTTTGTTTTATTATAATTTCTTCTCCTTTTGTATCAAAAAAACTTTTAACATTATGATCACTTAATTTTCTTTTATTACTATTATGAACTAATGAACTTTCATGGAATTGTTTAATAACTTTTAATCTATTTAATAATAAATTTATTTTTTTCTTTTCAAATTTTTTTAGTTCTTCTTCAACATTAGGATAAGTATCTTTTATTTCATTTAAAATATTAATATCAATAGAAAAATAAGAAACAGAACTTGAACTACAAACTGCATTACAAATAAATTTTCCTTTATATAATATATCATCTAAACCTAAAATATCTCCACTACTTGAATGAGTTAAAACTATATCTTCTCCTTTTTCATCTTCTATATCTTCTTTTATTTTTATATGACTTAATTTTTCTATTATTAAATTCCTTTTTTGTCTTGTTAAATTTGGTGTTATTAATTTTATTTCTCCTTCTTGAATAAAATATATTTTTTTTCTTTCTTCATCAGTTTTAAAAATTAATTCATTTTTATTTAATTTTTCTGCTATGAAATAATTCCAATAATTATTAATGAATAATTTCATACCAATTACATTAAATATTTTCATATTATATATAAATTCAATATTTTCTCTTTTTATTTTTTCTTGGATTTTTTTCATAGTAGATTTATATTCTTCAGCACTTAAAACTCCAAAAATAGAATCTTCTTTAACAATAATAGTTGCAGTTCTTTGATTATTTTCATTAATTAAAGCAATTTCACCAAAAGAACTTCCTTGACTTAAATCAACAACATTAAAATAACCTATAATTTTAATTGGATTTCCATCAATTTCATTTTTAATATCTTCAGCATTTATTTTTGATATATATTCACTTATTGAAATTTTTAAAGGATTTTCTATTATTAAACTCTCATCTTCAATTTCTACTTCTTGTAATTCAAAGTTATATATTGTTTTATTTAATATATATGTTCTTTCTAATAAATATTTTTCATTATTATTATATAACATTTTTAAATGATTCATATATTCTAATTTATTCATATTTATTGTTAATGGCTTTGGAACTATAATTGAAACTTTTCCTGATAAAGTTACATAAAATGTTTTTCCTATTTCTCCAACTCTCATTAAAAAATAATTTTTAGGATATATTTGCATTGATAAATCAGTACTTATTTTAGTTAAAATTGCTTCAGTTTTTTTTTTGTCTCCTTTTGTATTTAATATTGATATAAAATTTGGTAATTGTTTTAAAAATGTATTTACTATAAATATTTCTATTTCTGATTTTTGATGTTTTGATAATATTGATTTTATTATTTCTGTTGATTTTGGAGTTTTTATTATTTCTGATAATAATTGAGGTTCATGATAATGTTCATTTATTTCATCATAGAATTCTTTTATTAATGAGTCTTCTACTAAGTTTTTTAATCCATGAATTTTTTTTGGAGATTTCATTTTTTTTTATTTTGTTTTTTTTAAATTATTATTTTACTGGAATGTATTTCTTTTTTTTTAAATCATTAATTCATAAAAGTTTTATCTCAATTTTTATTTATTTTTAATTTATATAATTATTGATGATGAAATATATTAAATCTCTTTTTTTAAAATCTTTTTATTGTCTTTTTAATTAGAGCAATTAAAAAATATTTATATTAAAAAGAAACTTTAAAATTTAATAAAAATCCAAAATAAAATAAAAAATATTTAAAACACAAAACATTCATTACAATTTTTATTAGTTCCAATATCAAATCCCAAACCTTTATTTTTTAATTTCTTTTTATAATTATTAGCATCTTCTTCTAATTTATTCATAATAATTTTTCTATGACCAATTAAAGAAATTTTAACTTCTTTTTCTAAAATTTCATCAGTCAAAGGTTGATTACATTCCATTTGTGTTAAAAGTAATTCAACAGTATGATAACCAGAAGAAATAAAATTAAATAAATAATCAGATAAATTAATTCCTTTTAACCAATTATTTAAATTTTTAATATGAATATCTTTATCATAATTTTCATTTTCACAAACATAATAAATTATACTTGGAACTTTAAATTTAAAATTATTTGCTAAATCTTGTATTCTTATTAATATTTTTGCTCTATCTCCTGGAATTTTAATTCCAGCTTGTTTTAAATTATCATCTGAAATTCCTATTTTATTATTTTTACTTTGTGCAATAATTAAATTAATATCATCAAAACCATTTGAATTTAATATATTATAATATTTTTGCATTCCTATTTTTTCTAAAAATAAATATAATTGATTTTGAGCATTAGACATATTTGTACTTATTGAAGTTGAAGAAAACGATTGATTTGGTAAAGGAGTTTTTGAAGGAGATGGAATTGAAATTATTTTTTGAGATACTTTTGTTGGTTGATTAAAATTAAAACTTTGAGAAACTCCTGTTTTTGATTTATTTTTTTTATTATTGTTTTCTTTTGGGATTTCAGGATGCATTTGAGAAAAATTAAAGTCAATATCAGAAGTTTTTATTGTTTTATTAGCCATTAAATATTGTTGTTTTTCTTTATTATCATCATCTTCATCTATTTTAAAATTATCTATTTCTTCTTCATTATCTAAAGGATTATAATTTTCATTATTTTCATTATAATCATTATCTTCAATTTTAAATTGATCTTCAATACTATTTTTACTATCATTTCTTATAATCTCTTCATCATCTCCTTCAATATCAGAAGAAGGTCTTCTTATAAAAGTACTTTGTTTATTTAAAAAATCATTATTTGATTCATTTATTTTATTATCAAATTTAACTACATCATTATTCACTTTTTTTGGTATTTCTATACTTAAATCAAAGAAATCATCATTAAATGTTTTTTTTAATATTAATTCTTTTTCTTTTTTTTCTTTATTTTCTTTATTTTCATTTTCTTTTTTCGGTTTTGATATACTTATACCTATATTTCCCATATTTACATAATCATCTTCTTCAAAATTTTTATTATTTTTATTATTGTTGTTCTTTTTTATATTATTTATTGAATTTTGAATTGAATTTAACAAATTCACTTGATCCATTGATTCTTCAGTCATTTTTTATATTATTTTCTTTTACTTATCTTTTTGAATTAATTATTTTAGATTATTTAAATTAATTTATTATTTATCTCTTATAATTTAAATGATAGAATTTATTATTTCTGGAATTATTATTCTTGGAACAATATATTTTTTTCTTTTTGCAAATAAATCAATAAAAGAAACAGATAAGAAGGTTGAGAAACCAAAAGAAGAAAAAAAAAATATTGAAAAAGAAATTACAAAAATAGAAGAACCTTTAGAAGATATTTCAAAATATTTAATAAAATCATTAAGAGATGTAAAAGAATTAAAAAAGTGTTATATATTTAAAAATGGTCATATAATATTATTTTGTGATAATAAAAAAATTGGATTTTGTTATTTAAAACATTTAAATGAAAAAAAAACAAAAATATTATCTAAAACAATAGAATTAGACACTATTACAGATGTATCATTTTCTGAAGAAAAAAAGTTAATAATTGTATCAACAAAAAATACAAAAAATATTCTATTTTATGGATTTAATTTTGAAAATGGGAAAAATAAAATTATAAAATTAGAAAGTATAATACAAACAGAAAGACAATTTGAAATAAATAATGTTATCATATCAAAAGATGGAAATTATATTTCAACTTCAGGAAATGCAGAAGATACAGAAATTCAAATATATAATGCAAATTCAAAAGAAATTTTACAAAAAATTTCAACAGGAAGTATAAGAAATAAAGAAATGAAAATATCACCAGATGATAATAATATATTAATATCCACTTTTATGAATGAAATATCTGTTATTCATTTTGAAAAAAATGATAAATTTAATAATACTACTTTACAATATGAAAAAATAGTTAAAATTGATAGGAAAAAATCTATTTCTGGAATTAAAACACCTATTTTAGCTTATGAATTTTCTAATAATAATAGATTTTTTATTGTTTCTTGTGAAGGAAAAAATATTAAAATATATCAAAATTATGGTGAAATAAGTGAAAGTAAAGTTTTTAAAAATTTTAATATTGATTTTGATAGTAAAGTTATTTCATTATATATTAACTCTTTTGAAAATGGAAGAATTGAAGGATTTGTTTCTGCTTCAAAATCTAATGATATTTATGTTTATGATACAAATGGTAAATTAATTAAAGAATTACCAAATGCTTCTGATGATGAAATTATTAAATTAAAATTTGTCAAAGTTGATTTATCTTCCAATGAAGAAAATCCTTCTAATGAAGATATTAAAACTATTAACTTTGAAGATAAAAAAGATGAAAATGGAAAAATTGTTTTAATTTCTTCTTCATTAAATGGAAGAATTAAAATTTGGGATTTAAATTTAATTTAATATATTAAAAATTATTATTTAATTTTAAAATTGAAATTTAATATTTAAATTTCTTTTTCAATATAAATAAGAATTTATATAAAAGTGTAACATTAATTAATTTAATAAAAAATTCAGATTATATTTTTATTAAAAGATAACATTTAAATGTCAAATGAATATGATTTAATAAAACAAGAAAATTCATTAAGTTTAGATATTCAAAGTGAAAATGATTTATTAAATAAAAGTCATAAAGAATTAATATTAGAAAAACATAAAAAAATAAAATCTAGAGCCAAAAAATTAGTATTAAGTACAGTAATATCAGATTGTTTTATAATATTAATGACAATAATATCAAAAATAATACATGTTATATTTACCGTTTTAATAATAAGAATAGTTTCAAAAAAAGCATACGGAATAGAAAGTGTTTATTTAAGTTTTATTCATGATATAATTGTTTCTTTTCCTACTCAAGTTATTAGAATTTCTTCTTCTTGTTATTCACATGATCAAAGTCCAGTTATTGAAAAAAAAAATTTCAATAATTCTTCTATATTATCTTGGTTAATTAATATTTTGATCATACCTTTTTCCATTTTTTTATATTATATTTTTATTCTTATGGATCCTTCTTTAGTTAATTATAAATATCATATTATTTTATATATTTTAAGCGGAATTATTGAAAATTCTGTTGAACCTGTTATGATATTTATAAATGTTAAAGTTATTAATAGTGTTAAAACTTTTATACTTTTTTTTAATGATATATTAAAATTACTTACTTGTTATATTTTATGTTCTAGATTTAATTTAGATTTATGGGCTTTTACTTTATCAAGATTAATAACTAGTATTTTATATTATATTTCATTATTTTACTTAGCATTATCATATAATATTGATATTTGGTTATTAATTCCAACACCAAAATTATTAAAAGAAAGAATTAAATTTTTTTTTAATGTAATAAGAAAAGAAGATTCAGAGTTAATTTCTTTAATTAAATTAGAAGCAAAAGCTTGGTCAGTAGATTTATTATTAAAATCCATTGAAAGAATAGTTTTAAGTTTTTTTGTTTCTTATTCAGATGATACTAAAGCAGAATATCTTTTTGTAAAAGGAAATTTTGAGTTTTTTATTGATAGATTTATTTCCCCAACAGGAGAAAATTTTTTTATTTTATTAAATAAAATAAAAAATTTTAATAATATAACAACTTTAAGAAGTGGAATTGAAATAACAGAAAAAGGAGATTTTTCTTTTAATGATAATCAATATATAATAAAGAATTTATCAAATAAAAATTCAGCAGTTAAAAAAGAATCATATCCATATAAATTATTAAAAACTCAAATAAAATTATATTTTATAACAGGAATATTAATGTTTTGTATTTTTTCAATTTTAGGAAATGATTTTCTTCTTTGGTTATTTACTGATAAATGGGCAAATGAAACAACATTTTCATTAATGAAATTATTTGTTATAGCAATTTCAGTATATTTAGTAGAAACAACTTTTATTTCTTATTCAGCAGCAATTTATAATTCATTTAATAGAAAATTAATTAAAGGTTTTGGAAGAGCAAATAATTTTTTATTAATTGCTTTAACTTTTTCTTTACCTCAAATAAGTATAAAAGGATTAGTTTATGCTCCAATAATAAAAAGTACTATTAATATTATTTTAAATTGGTATTTTACTGTTAGAAATGAATTTTGGGATATTGAAAATAAACATATTGAAAGATTTATTTTTAAAGAAATGATTTCCTTTGCTAAAGATTCTTCTATGCAAAATACTTCTCTTTTTTATACTTTTTTTTCAGGAATTTCTTCTTATACTTTAAATCAATTAATGATTTCTAATTATTTTATTGGTTTACATGATGTTGTTATTCTTTTTGTTGATATTATTATTGTTACAAATGCTTTAATTATTATTTATTTAGAAATGGAACAACTTAGTGATATTTTAAGATTAAAAGTTCCTAATTGAGTTATTTTTTTATATTTATAGTTTTTATTATTAAATAGTTATAATAATATCTTAATATTTAATTTTTTTATTTTATTGTAGATATAAATTCATCTTTATTTCTTCTTATTTCGTCAACTTTATTTTTTCCTGAATTTAGTTGATTTTTTAAATTTTGAATCATTGTATCTTTTTCATATAATTTTTTACTCATTGAATTTACAATTTGTCTTTCATCAAAATTTAATGTATGTTTATTTGAAGTTTCCATTAATTGATTTTTTAAATTTGCAATAATTTTATCTTTTTCTTTTATTTCATTCATAGTATTATTTAAACATTCTCTTATTTTAATTTCATTATTATTTAATTGAGGATTTAAATTATTATTATTATTATTTAAATTATTTTGGTTTTTAGTTAAACTTTTAACTAATGATTCTAATTCTTCAATTCTATTTTCTAATTCATTATTATCTTCAGAATCACTTATATCATTATTTTTAGATTTTAATTTAGCTTCTAATTCTTTAACTTGAGTATTTAATCTAAAATTATCTGAAAATAATTTTTGATTTTCTGTCATAAAATTATTTACTTGAGATATTAAATATTTTGCAGCTTCTTCTTTTTGATCTCTATTAAAAAATTCTGGAATTTGAGATAATGCATCATTTAATCTACTATTATAATTATTTAATATTTCATTAAAATTATCAATTTGAAGATTAATTTCATTTTCAAAAACTTCAAAATCAATTTTGGAATATTTTTTTAATTTATTTTTTAATTTTTTATTTTCTTTCAGATAATATTTACTTAAATTTTCAATTTGATTTAGAATATCATCATTAATATTATTCATACCAAATAAATTTTTATTAATAGTATTACAAGCTTCTTTATAATAATTTACTTGATTTTGTAAAACTGAAATCATATTATCTTTTTCTTGAAGAATTCTATTTGTCATATCATCAATTTCCATTTGAGATTTATTATTTGGTTTTTGAATAATATATAAATCTAATTTTTTTTGAAGATCTGATGCATAAACCATTAATGCATTATGTTTTGCATTTAATTTTGAATATTCTTCACTTAATTGATCAAATAATTCTGTCATTTTTTTTAATTCATTATTTTTATTTTCTAATTCTTTCATTATATCATTTTCATTATATAATTTTAATTGTTTTGTATAATCTTCACTTGTGTTTTTAAATGTCATATTATCTGTGCTTTTTAAAATATTTATTTTTTCCTCTTCTTCATTTATATTTGGATTTATTTTTTGAAAAGGAAATGTATTATTTGGAATTTCTTCATTTTCATTATAATCATTATTTATATTATTGAAATAATTTCTATTTTTAAAATGATTCATTGTTGCTGGTCTTAAATTATTTTCATTAACTAAACTAATTTTTCCATCTCTATTCATTTTATTTAATTATAAAAATTATAATAATAAATATAACATTTCCAAAAGAAAAAACATTAAAATTTTCAATTACACTAAAAAAAATATTAAAAAAGACATTTAAAATAAAAAAAACTTTATAAAAAAATTATTTTTTTTTTCTTTTAAATGGGAATATGTTGTGTACAAGATAATAATATAATATCAAGTCAAATAAATCCAAAAGATAAAAAAGATAAACTTCGTTCTGCTCGTAGTTCAATATATCAAATAAATAAAGAAAATATATATGATGTATATGATTTTTGTGGTAAAATATCAAGTGGATATTATGGAAAAGTAGAAAAAGCATGTTTTAAAGGAGATCCATCAAAATTTTATGCAGTAAAGATAATATCAAAGGCAAATTTATCAAAAAAAAATTTAAAAAATTTAATATGTGAAATTCAAGTATTAGCAAAATTAGATCATCCAAACATAGTAAAATATTATGAAACATATGATGATGAAAAAAATTTTAATTTAGTAATGGAATTATGTGAAGGAGGAGAATTATTTGAAAGAATAGTAAAAAAAAAGCGTTTAGAGGAAAAAGATGCAGCTGAAATATTATTTAAAATAACACATGCAATTTCACATTGTCATTCTCGTAATATAGTTCATAGAGATTTAAAAGCAGAAAATATATTATTTGAAACAAAATCAGATAATAAAAATGATGTTAAAATAATTGATTTTGGTTTAGCAAGAAAAAAAGAAACACATAATATGCATTCTATTGTTGGAACTCCTTGTTATGTTGCTCCTGAAGTTTTAGAAGGAACTTATGATAAAAAATGTGATATTTGGGCTCTTGGAGTTTTAACTTATGTTATGTTATATGGAAAATATCCTTTTGATGATCAAAATAAAAGCGTTTTATTCGATAAAATTAAAAATAAAGAACCTAAATATAATACTAGTTTAATTTCTAGTGAAGCTTTAAATTTAATTCAAATTTTATTAAAAAAAGATCCTAAAAAAAGACCCGATGCTAGTAGTATTTTAGATCATCCTTGGTTTGCTAAAATGATTAAAGATAAATTTAAAGATAATATTAAAGATTTAAATGTTATTTCTACTTTAAAAAGTTTTAGAACTCCAAATCCTTTTTTTAAAGTTATTTTAAATTTTATTGTTAAAGATGCTCAAAGTTATCATGATATAGATGAAATAAGAAAGAATTTTTATATATTAGATGATAATAAAGATGGTGTAGTTGAAATAGCAAAATATCAAAGTCATATTGATCCAACTTCAATTAATAAAATAGTAAAAAGACAAGAAGATAATAATAATGAAAGTAATGAATTATTTGGAGATTGTTTATTAAATAAATTTGTTAAAACTGAGATTGCAACAAATGCAAATTCTCAAGTTGGATCTAAAATGGATTATACAAGTTATTTAGCTGCAAATTTAAAAGATAAAAAATTATTTACTGAAGAATCTATAAGATTATTATTTTCTAGATTTGATGTTGATAAACAAGGTTATTTAAATATTAATGGATTTCATAAAGCTTTAAGAAGAACTGGAAAACAAATTTCAGAAGAAGAATGTGAAATTATGCTTAAAGAAGGTGGATTTAGAAATCCAGATCATATTGAATATGATGAATTTTTTAAAGTTGTTGGTGATTTTTTATTCTAATTTATTCTTTGATTTTTTCTTTTTATTTTTTTATTTTTTTTTTTTTTTCCTCGTTTTTAGGATTTTTGTTACAACTTTCTGAAAAATGAATTATTGATTTTTGTTTTCATAATTATAATTATTTTTTCGTTGTTATGTAATTGGTATATATATTTTAAGCTGTCTTTATAGATTTTGTAATTATTGATAATTTTCAAGTTTAAAAATTTAAATTAGAAACATTTATTAGGATATTATAGAATTATATTAATATATTATTATATTATAAACTTTTATTTGGAAATTTAATATTTTATTAAAAAATAAAATAAAATATTTAAAATTCAATTTTTTTTTATTTTCATTTATTTTAATGTATTCAAAAAGTTTAATTAATACTGAAAGAGATAAAGGATATACATATTCAATAGATAGATTAAATAATAGAAATTGTCAAAATTGTAAATCAAATATAAAAAATATAAACAATGGATATTTTGGAAAAATAAATAATTATCCATATAAAATACAAAAAAATTCAGAAATAAACGGAAATAACAATTATATGATTCATTCTTCAAGATCATCATATTCTTATAAAAATATTCCAACATTTAACTATAAAACAGATTTAAATAATTTAGGAATTAATTATGATAATGGTTCTCCAAGACAAATACAAAATAATTCAATAAATCATTTTAGAACAATTAGTCCACGTTATAATAATAGTAATATATCTACAATAAATAATTCTTCTCAAGATTCAAATCAATATAAATCTTTTGTAAATACAATAAATACTTCTTTTTATAATCCAAATTTTCAAAATAATGAAATTGAAAATGATGGAGATAATGTTTTTTCAGGTCTATCAGAATTAACAAAAAGAAAATTAAAACAAATTGAATTATCCAGAAGTAGTAATAATATGAATTTAATGAGAAATAATTATTCTTATAAAAATAGACCTGATCCAAATGTTAAATTATATCATCCTTTAAATACTACTAATTATCAAATTTTTTATGATAAAAACTTATTAGAAGATTATAATGAAGAAAATGAAAATATTGAATTAAAGAAAAATAAAAAAATAAAAATTGGAAATATTAATAAAAAGAAAATTGCACCAAATTTATATAAAAATGAAATAAATACTCATTTTATTAATAAAAAAGGAATATTACGTTCAAAAAATAATTCATTTTCAAATAAAAGAAAAATCAAAATTGAAAATGAAGAAAGTGAAGAAGAAGAAAATGAAGAAATTGAGAATCAAAATGAAAATGAAAAAAAATTTAATAAAAAAAAATTAAAAATTGTAAATCAAATTAATGAACAAATATATGGTTATCCGAAAAAAAAAGATATTCAAAAAGAAAATTTAGAAAATGAATTTAATAAATTTTTAAAAGATGAAAATGAAAAACTAAATAAATTAAATTATGCTTATAAACAATTATTAGATACATTTTTTTATTTTGCAAATAATTTATCACATAAATTTTCATTTTATAATGAATTATTTGACATATCATATTATTTATTTCATATAGATGATTTATCAAAAACTTTAATTGGATTAGAACATTGTATTTTATCTCAAAATAATATTTTAAAAGAAAAGAATGATGTGGAAGTAAAAAAAATGAAAGAAGATTTTTTAAATTTATTAAAATCAAATTACCAATTAAAATTATCAAATGAAATATCAATTCAAATTCCAGATCCAAAAGAAACTAAAAAAAAATTAGATCAATTAAGTAATTTTGTAACTAATTTAAAACAACCTTTATTTTCTTTTAAAGGAATAAAAGAAGAAATTAATGAAGAAGATAAAGAAGATTATAATAATAATATCCCAACAAATAATTTAAATAATAATAATTTCAATAACAATAATTTAAAAAATAATAATTTAAATATTAATAAACTAAATACTAGTAATATAAATAATAGTTTAAATAATAATTCAACTTTAAATAATGATAGTAACATAAATTATAATTTAAATGATAAACATGATTGTTTTGCTTGTACTTTAGGTTGTTCAGTTTCTCAAAGAGGTTATTCACCAATGGCTTATAATCCTTATATTCAAAATACAAAATTAAGTAGAAGTAAATCTCCTGGTAATAGAAAGGAAAATATTAAAACATCAAAAAAAAATTCAAATCAAAAAATATCAACTAAATATTAGAAATAAATATCTTTTAATAGATAAATAAAATTTTTTTTATTAATAATAAAATTTGTAATATCATAATATATTATATCCATAAAAAATAAATAATTTAAATTAAATATTGAATATAATTAAAATTGTTAAAAAAATTTTCAAATATCAAAAAAACTCAATTTTATTTAATCTTTTTAATTTAAAATTTAGAATGAAAATGATAAAATAATTAAACTTATTTTAAATAAAGTTTATATATTATTTTTGTTAAAATTATTATAATTAGATTTACTATTTTATTATATTATATTAAATACTTTTTTAATATTTTTTACTTTTTTGTTTTTATTATTATATATTAAATTATTTATAATTTATATAGAAATTGTTATTTTAATTAAATTATGTTTTTATATCTATATTATTTACAATATACAAAAGGAATCTTTAAAAGAATACTTGATTATTACCATAACCCATATTCATATTATATGGATAAGGATTATTTTGGTTTTCATCATACTGATTATTCATATTTAAATATGGATTATACATTAATTGTTCTTCGTTATTATTATTAATATTACTATTATTATAAAAATTTCCATAATTATTATTAAATCCCATATTATTGATATTATTATTATTAATAACTCCATTCATATTAATATTATTTGCAAAAACAGTATATTGATAAGTTTCATTATTATCAGCTCCTTTTCCAATACCAAATAATATATTTTTTCTTTCAATTAATTCTTCTTTAGAAATTAAATTCATAAATCCCATTTTAAAAAATACTTCAGCAGTAACAATAGAATCACTTCCAGCTTGATGAATTTCTCCAATTCTTTCAACACCTAATTGTTGAGCTAATTTATTTAAACCACCTTTTAAATTATCATCAACAGTAACTAATATTTTAATATCATAATAATTAGGGAAATATATTTCTAAATTATTAATAAAATTATCAACTGTTTCTGGTAAATCATAATTTAAACATAATCTAAGTAAATAACCAAAATCTGATAATCCATTAAAACTTATCCATGTAATTTCATCATTTAAAACTAAACCTGAAGTTAGGAAATATTCTGCAAAAATATTATGAGGAATTCCTTTTTTTTTTAATAAATTAAAATCAATTCCAGAATTAGATAACATTGTAATAGAATCATTTGAATGAAGATCTTTATCAATATTAAATTTTAAATTAAATTGCCAAGTACTTCCTTCTTTTGCAGTTTCTCCTTTTGAATTACATAAAGTAATACCTAATTGAATTAATTTTAATTTATCAATATTTAATTTAATATATTTATAATAAAAATCATCACAATAATTTTGAAGAGGATAAACTGTTCCTGGAAATTCAGTATCCATTCCTATATATGGGTAATTTTTTAAGTATTCTCCTAAACGCTTTATTTCGTATATGAAGTTATCTTCGTATACTTCTATTATAGGTTCTTTTGCTTTTACTTTCATTTTTTTGTATATTTTTTTTAGGAATTACAATAGATTAATGTTATTAATTACATCAATTTGTTTTTTATTATTTAAGTTTATTATTATTTGGTTTTATGAGTTTTTATTTCTTTTTTATTATATTATTTATATTTTTTTAATTATTTTTTCTTATTTATGTTTTGGAAAATTTAAAAATTTTAAAAATTTAAATACATATTATATTAATAATTCAAGGAAATCTTTACTTATACCCATAATATTAATATTAGAATTGTTATTTTTAACTTCATTTATAATTGAATCGTTATTGCTCTTTAAAGTTTTATTAATTTCAAGATTAATTTGATGATCTTTCTCATTTATTTGAGTATTATTTGTTTTATTAGGTTTATTCATAACATTAAATTTACAATAAGGACAAATTGAATGTTTAACAATAAATTCAATAAAACATTTATAATGAAATAAATGTCCACATCTTAATAAAACACTATTATCATTTAATTTAATATCTTTTAAACAACATAAACAATTTGGATTTTCATAACTTTTATTATCAATCATTTTACAATGTAACTCCTGTAAATCAAATTGTTTAATTTGTTTAATTTCTTTTAAATTTAAAGGAGGAGATTTTTCATTTATATAATTATTTTTACATAATTGGGAATAAACAATTCTTGACATTGGATTATGAAAATTAGAAATAAAATTTGAAGAATAATTATCAATAAAAAATTGTTGAGATGGAGTTGTAATAATCTCATTATTTAAGATTTTTGAAAAATCAAAATTTGATTTTTTTATACTTTTTGCAAAAGGACTTATTGAAAACGGTTTTATTTTTGATAAAATATTTTTTATTAATTTATCTTCATTGTTTTTTTCTTCTTCCATATTTTTTTCAATGCAATAATCAAAATTACATTTTGGGCATATTGTTTTTGATGTATTTATATTTACTAATCTTTTAAATGAATTTTTGCATTTTTCACAAAAAAAAAATTTTAAGAGCAATCTATTTTGATTATTTTCTGGCATTTACAAAAAAAATTTATATCTCTAAATTTTTATAATGTCTAAAATAGATAATTCAATCTTCTAGAACAAAGTTTTCTTTCATTTTTTAATATTCTATTCTTAAGTTTATAAAGAGTTTAGTTTAAATAATTATAATATTAAAAAATAAATACCCAAATATAAAAAAAATATTATCTTATTTATTAATTTTTACTTTCTATTTTTTGTTTTAATTCATATTCATTTTCTAAATTTCCAATTAATCCGTTTTCTAATTTAATAGAAGAATAAATTTTTTTTAATCTCTCATAATTATTAGTTTGGAAAAAATCTAATTTTAAAATATCATTAATTAAAAAAGAAAGTAAAGCTTCATTATCAAGACTAAGAATTTTATTTTCAAAATGTTTCATTAAACATAAACCAATTTTAATAATACCTTTCCATCCATATAAAATAAATAAATCAAAAATCCAAATTAAAATTTTAGGATTTTTTTGGTCTTTAATATGGTGAAAAGCACTCATATATAATGTAATAAACCAAGGAGAAATATAAAAAGTAACTGAAACTTGTTTATTTTTTAAATGAAGATAAACTTCAGGTAAAAAGATATTAATAATTCTATCAAAAACATAAAAATATTTATTTAATCTTTTTAATTCATTTGCAAATAAATCTACATAATCTGTTGATTCAATAATTGAATTAAATATATTAAAAGCTTCTTCTTCATTTTTAATATATAAATATAGAAATTCAGCAATAAAATTCATTCCTTGACAATATTTCATTTGTTTGTTTGAATATGATAATGAATATAATATATTTGATATACTTTTTCTTGTTTCTTCTGTATTTTCATCAAACCACATTCTTAATACATCTAATTTTATTATATCATTTGATGATATTTTATCCTTTTCTTTTTCATAATTCTCTTTTATCTCTTGATAATTTATTGGTTTGAAATTCAAAAGTTTTTTCCATATTTTTATCCTTATTTCTGGATTTTGTATATTTGGAATTTTTCTTTTTTTTATTATTTTCTCATTTAAATTTAATAAGTAATTTTTATATATTTTCCTAGTTATTATTTTACTTGATTTTTTATCTAAACACATTAAATTAATAAAATCAGAGCAATTTAAATATTTCAAACTATTTAATAAAATTAATATTTTATAATCCTTATTTGCTGATTTTGATAAATAATTTTTATTTAGGAAATTATTATTATACAAATCATCTTTTTTAAAGTTTGCTTTTTGAAGGTTAAATTTTATATTTTTAACAGAATATAAATTAGAATTAATAACAGTCATAAAAAATTTTAATTTATCATTTTCATCATCAAAACCATATTGAATAGAAGTTTCATTAATAATTTCCAAAACATCAGAAGAATCTAAATTAAAAGCAGAAAAATGTAAAACAAAATTTTTTAAAATTTTCAAAGCAACATTTTTTTTATTTTTTTGATAATATTTATTAAATTTATCTTGATAATGTTTCATTTTATCAGCTTTTTCATTTTGATTAAAAAAACTTTTAACATCAAAAAATGATTTATAGAAAGAATCTCCTTTTTGATTTCCTGAATTTATTTTTTCATTTTCTTTTTTTTCTTCTTCTTTTATTTCTTTTTTTACTAAATTATCTGCTTTTATCATTAAATCATTATTTATTTTTAAAATTAATAAATTCTGCCAAAAATTTTTTGTTTTTAAATTAGGATTATTTTCAGATAATAATTTACATAAATATACTTTATTAAAAGGAAGTGATTCATTTTTATAAAAAGTTTTTTCTGCAATATAACAAATTGCAAAATTAATTTCAAAAAGTTGATTTTGGAGAGTTTTATTATTTAATATATTTGAAAAAATAGAACCTAATCTTTCAAAATTATTTTCATTTAAAATTTGAACACCAATAACTTTTGTATATCTATCTAAAATTTTATCTATAAAATCTTTTGCATAATTTATTGTTGTTAAAATTTTTTTACTTAAATTTTCAAATTTAAAATTATCAACATCAGATTTTAAAAATAAACCTTCAATAATCATATTTTCATCATTAGAAAAAATAAAATTTTGATTTTTATGATTAATAATAAAAACTTCTTGAGTAGGATATAAAGAATTATTTTCTTTTTTTAATAGCATTTTATTTTTTTGAATCATAGCTTCAATATTTCTTCTATATAAATCATAATTTAATAATTCTTCTTTTGGAATTCTTATATTATTTTTATAACAATAATTAAATTTTTCATTTATTAAATTTATATCTTGTTTTATATTAATTTCGGTCATTGAAGTTGATAATGATGCAAAAAATTCTTGAAATGAAATTAATTGTGTTTTAAAAATATGATTTATTTTTTCAAAAAAATTTTTAATTACTGTTTCTTTTGAATCTTCATTATCTTTTATATTTTCAATTATTGGAAAATATAATTTATTTTTTTCTTCAAAGATTTTATTTGTTTTTTCAAATTCTATTTTATATATTTCATTATCATTTAAAGCTAATTCTTTTAATTTTAATAATTTTTCATTTACTTCTGTTATTTCTATTTCAGAAGTTAAATTTTTTTCCTTTTCTTCAATTTTTTTTACCACTAAATTTTCTTGTTCAGTAGATTTTTTACTTGATTCAAAATAATTATTTTTACATTGTTCATATTTTTTTTTCTGATTATAAGTCTCATTAATTAATTCTTTAAATTCAGAAAAATAAGTTAAATTTTGATTTTTAATATGAGAAATAAAATCATTTAAAGGATTTAAAATATCATTTTCTAATTTTAGATTTTGATTATTCATTGATTTTAAATATTCAGAAAAGTAATTATAAAATTCAAAAAATCTAATTGTTAAACTTGATTTATTTTGTTCTTCAATTTTTGACATTTCAGAAATAATCATATTTACAATTTTTTGAGTATTTGAGAATAATTGTTCTGAATATTTAATATATACTTTTAAAAAATTAGAAAAGTCAATTAAAGTATTCATTCCATTTTTAATATAATCAAATAAATTATCATATTCAATTTGTAAATTAAAGTTATCCATTATAATATTTTTTAATTTAATTAATATGAAAAATTATAGATTATCATATGAAAATAGAATGAATACAGGAACTTTATTATTATTATCTCCTCCAAAAAAGATGAATTTTGGAATTGATTTAAGTGAATGGACTATAGGAGAAAAATTTTTAGGAATTAAATTAATTCCATTAGGAGCTCATATAATAACATTTTTATTAGAAAATGAACAATATAATCAAAAACAATTTTTCTTTATTTATATAACAAAAGAAAAACTAAATATTATAAGAAAATGGTCTGAAGAATATCAATTTTTTATTCCTTTATCTGATGAAGATGATAAAAATTTTTCTATTGGATTAAATAATTTTGATTTTGAAGAAAATTTAGGTGAATATCCTATTAAACAAAAAGAAAATTGGATTGATTTATCTAAATTTATTTCTTTAAATGTTTTTAATAAACTACAACCTATTTCAAAAAAGTATTTTTCTCTTGATAAAGAATATGAAAATAATCAAATTGAAATTAAAGATAATGTTTATTATTCTGATATACCAAAAAAAATATTTAATATATCTAATTTAAAAGGAAAAGAACTTTCAGATATTAATATGGATAAAACTAAAACTTTAGAAATGATTGTTGAAAAAGAATATAATAATAATTTTAATGATTTTTTAGGAGAATTTCAATATTCTTTTATTACTTTTTTATTAGGAGAATCTTATGATGGATTAATGCAATTTAAAGATATTTTTTGTTTACTTACTTCTTGTGAAAGTGGATGTTTAAAATATGAAAAATTTTTTTGTGATTTTATAGAAGTAATTTATAATCAATTCAGAAATTTTCCAAATGATATATTTTATGATGAAATTATAGGAAATAATTTCATGAAAAGATTTTTAAATAATTTTATTAATAATATTAATTCTAGAAATGATGTAATTTCAAATTTAAAAAAAAGAATAAAATTATTCCAAAAATTTTTAAACGAAAAATTCAAATACCAAATTGAAAATGAAGAAGAAAGAATAATAAACAATTATTTAAAGGGAATAAAATCATATTCTTATAATGAAGAAATAGATGATGATTTACCAATAGTAATAGATGAAAATGAAATAAAAAAATCTGAAGAGAGAATAAATAAAATGAATTTAGATTCATAAAAATAATTATATTAAATTTAATAAATTATAAATGATAAATAAAACTAAATTATTATTACCATTAGATTTAGGAAATATTAGAAATAAAAAAGTAAATAAAGGATTAGTTAAAAATAATTCAATTGCTTATTTTCTTCCTCCAATAAGTAGAAAAAAAAGAATAAAATTTGAAAATAAATCTTCTTCAATAATTTCAAAATTTATTGAAGGTTTATCAACAGAGTTAAAATATGAAACTAATGAATTAATAAATTTTAGAAGAAAAATATTAAAAGAAGAAAAAAAGAAAACACAAATAAAAAAGAAAATAGAAAAAAAAAATAAAGAAGAAATTATAAAAAATGATATAAATAATACAATAAATAAAAAAGAAAATATTCCATTAAAAGAGTCATCACCTCAATTAACATTATCATTAAGTTCTCCATTATTATTATCTCCTAGAAAAAATTTAATGAATAAATATAGAAGAATAAGAAATTATCAACCAAGAATAGATGAAAATTGGAAATATAAAATAGGTTTATCAACAAATTCTCAAAATTATAGTTTAGGAAATAAAACAATAAATAATATTGAAACTCAATCTTCAATTATTCATGCTCAAATTAGATTATTAATAGATAATATTACTTATTATAAATTAAAAATTGTTACTAAAGAAAATTATATTGAAGGTTTTAAATCAATGCCACTTAAATTAAAAGTTAAAATGAATAAATCTTTAGAAGAAACTTGTGGAATTTTATTATTATTACCTCAATTATTATTATTAGAATTTTATCATTTTATAGAAAAATTTCATAATATTGAAGTTCCAAATCAAAAAAAATTTAAAGAAAAATTCATTTTTGATGAAGTTGAATGTTTATATTATAATAATGATTTATTAGGAGAAGTTACTGATTTTTTTAAAAGATGTTTTCAAATTTATTCTACTCTTATTAAAGAAGTCGAAGAATTAACTTTAAAACAAAAAAATTTTGATAATTTAATTACTATTATTGAAAAAGCAAGATATAATGTAAGTAATTTAATTAGTTCTTCTGAAAATGGAATTAAAAATTATGAAAATGATTTAAAAATGATTGATAAAATATTAAGAAATGAAAAAAAAGAAACTAAAGTTAAAATTAAACACATAAGTTTAAATGAGAAATTAAGAAATGAAATTATTTTTAAAAAAAATCCTGAAAAACAAAGAATTATTAGAATTGTAGATTCTTTAAAATTTAAAAAAAATAATGATTTTAAAGAAATTATTAATAATAATAATAAAAAAAGAAATTTTCATTCAATTTTACATTCAAAATTATTTGATGATTTATTACCATATTGTGAGCCAAAAATAAAAAAAAAAATTCAAACTAGAAGAATATTAGATAATATGAAATTAACTACAAAAGGCAAAAGTAAAAATTATTCTTTGGACAAAATATAATTAAATAATAATTAATTATATATAAAAAAAATAAAAATATAAATTCTAATTTAAAAATATTATTTTTTTACAATTATATCATTTCAAAATGCAAATATCAACAAGATCAAAACAAAGTAAACAACAAAACATTACAACTCATTCAAAAGCATCATCCGAAATAACGAAATTAAATCAAGAAAAACAAAATGCATATCTTCATCAATTTATAAAACAAAATGTTCCAATGAAACATTTAAATGAAAATTTCAAAGAAATACCAAATCCATTATTTTCTAATATTCAATCAATTTTTAGTTCTGATGAAAGAAGAAAACAAGTAATGACTATGGTAAAAAAAATGAGAGAAAAACAAAATTCAACTACAAGAAGAGTTTTTGAAAATATTGGAAGTATACAATTATCAAATTCAAATTTATTTGAAATAAAATCTAAAAGAAATATGCAAAAATCATCTTCTGTTACAAAAGCTTATGATGATAGACATTATAATTTAAATGATGAGCAATTATATGATACTAAAACAAATAAAACAAATGTAAATAAATATAATAAAAAATATTCTAATGATTATAATAAACAATATTCAAATGATTATAATAAAAATGATTTAAATGAGAATTTAAATTTAATTAATAAAAATAATAATAATAATGTTATTAATAATATGAAAAGTAATACTTATACAAGAGGAAAAAAAAGAAATAAGACTGATCAAGTTTTATTATATTCTTCTAATAATGAAATTTATAATGTAAATGATAATAGAAATAATAATCATTATTATGATAATATGGTTACTAGTCAAGATAGTCAAATTAGTAAAAATAGTAATAATCCTGTTTATCAAAAGAAAAGTTTAAGAGGTGAAAAAAGACATTTAACACCTAATTTAAATTCTGGAATAAGTTTAAATAAAAGTAATTATAATAATATGTTAATTTTCTCTAATTATGAAATTGAATCTTTTAAAATGAATATTATATCAAAGAAAAAAAGAAGAAAAATAACAAAAGATAGTTTTTACTTTTCAATTAAACCTAAGAAAAAATCAAAAAAAATTAGTAGTTCAGATTTTAAAATTCAATCAAATAATTTTAACATAAAAAATAATAATAAAAATCTAAAAAAATATGATTTTTATAATGATGAAGATGATTATTCAGGTATGAAAATAATTCTATTTGAAAATGGAGAAAATATTTCAGAAATAGAATTAGAAGGTTCAATTAAATTAATAAATAAAAAAATAAAAGAGGAAGGATTTTTAATAAATGATAAAGAATTTAAAATATATGATGAAAATATGTTAGAAAAAGAAAAAGAAAAAGCTGTTGAAGAAGCTTTAAAAGTTCAAGAAAATTTATTAACAAAAACTGAAGAAGAATTTGAAGAAAAAGAAAAAGAATTTGAAAAAATTAAAAATGAAGAAATTAAAAATGCTTTAGAAAAACAAGAAGAATTATTTAATAATGAAATTGAAGAATTAAATAAAATTAATGAAGAAAAAATTAAAATTGCTTTAGAAGAACAAAAAAAATTATTTGAAAGTAATAATAATGAAATAAATAATAATAATATTTTATTTAATCAAGAAAAAGAAAATGAATTTAATAATTTGAAAGAAGAATATAAAAAACAATTAGAAAAAATTTCTTTATTAGAAAAAACTTTAGAAGAAAGAGAAGAAAGTTTTATTAAAGAAAAAAATAATGCAATTGATAAAGCTTTAAAAGAACAAGAAATAAATTATAATAAAATAAAAGAAGAAGAAATTAAAAAATTAATTAATGAATTTTCTTTAAAAAAAGAAGAAGAAGTGAATAAAATTATTAATGAACAAAAAAAAGAATTTGAAAAAGAAAAAGAAAATGAAATTCAAAAATTAAAAATTGAACAAAATAATAATAATGAAGAGAAAGAAAATAATTTAAATTCTCTTTTAGAAAAACAAAAAAAAGAATTTGAGAAAGAAAAGGAAGAATTAATTAAAAAAATGTTAAATGAACAAAAAGAAAAATTAGAAAAAGAATATGAATTGAAAATAAATAACAAAATTAATGAAAAAGAAAAAAAAAATGAAATTAAATTGAAAGAAATTATTGAAAATGCTTTAAAAAAGCAAAAAGAAGAATTTGAGAAAGAAAAAGAAAAAGAAATGAATGAAAAAATAAAAGAAATAGAATTAAAAAAAGAAAAAGAATTCAAAAATATTTTAGAAGAAAAAGAAAAAGAATATTTAAAAGATAAAGAAAAATCAATTAAAAAGATAGAACAAGAAATAGAAAATAATAATAAAAAAAATAATAATTCAATAGATAATTCTGAAAAATTTTCTATTTTAAATGAACCAAAAGAAAAACCAATATTATCAATAGAAAACAAAGAAAAAGTAGAATTTATTAAACAAAAATTATCATTTAATAATAATTTAAAAATTGAAAATAAAGAAAATGTAGAATTTATAAAAAATAATAATAACTATATTTTTACAAATAATAATTTATTATTTTCATTTAAAAAAGAAAATGAATTTGGAGGAAATAAATCAATAAGATATAATGACACAGATGAACAAAATAATGAAAATGAAAATAATTTAAATGAATTAGAAAAAAATGAAATAATTCCAGAAAAAAAAAATGAAGTATCAATATTCTTAGAAGAATTAAAGTTCTTTTTTTCAAATTCCTAATTAATTTATGTAATGATTACATAAAATTTATATATAAAGATTCAAGATTAAAATTTCAAAATATCACTTCTGACCTTATAAGTGATGTTACTGTTCAATTAAATCTAACATTAAAGGATTGTACTTTAAAAAATGTTCTTTATTTTCCTATCAACGATAAATTTTCAAAATATGAAAAAAATAAAAATATAAAAACAATCAAAACTTTATTAAAGAGATCTCCTAATTTTAATGAGTTTTTTCACTATAAAATATCTGAACTTTTTAAATTATTTGTTGAACAATCTGAAAAAGATAAACTTATAAAAGAATTCGGAATTAAAAATGCGACTCCTTCATATGATATTGTTCTAAAAGAAAAAAAAATTATAAAAGAAGGAAAAGAATATAAACTTTTATTAAAGTATGGAAAAAATTTTTTTGATAATTTTCATAAAATTAAAAAAAGAACTAGACAAAGGAAAAAGGATGTTTTAGAAAAATTAATTGAAATTAAAAGAAAAAATCCAGATTAAATTTATAAATTTGTTAAAAAAATAAGTTGTAAAAATTTTTTGAAGAGTATATTATAAAATATGTATAATAAGATGTCATTATTGAAAAATTTTTCATAAATATCTAAAAACTTAAACAATTGATATATTTTTATTTTATAATCCAATTATTTTTGTTTTAATCAAAAAATAATAAAAATATCATATAATCTCTATAAAAAACAAGAAGAATAAAATCTTTTTTATCTCTTTTTCATAAATACTAATAATTCTTCTTTTTGTAATTTAAAATGTAATTGTTTTAGTAGATAATAGGAATTATTAAAATAATAATTTTAAGGCTTAAAATTATTTTTAAATTTTTTAAAATTATTTTTTATTGTCTAATAACAGTTATTTTAAATAAATATGAGATTTAATCAATTAGATGTAGAATTATTTTTACCAGAAAAAAATCAAACTGAATATTTAAATAGAAATATAAAAGAAAATAGAGCTAGAATAAATAATATAAATAATGAACTTATTCAAATGGCAATAAAAGAACATTTAAATCCAAATAATAAAAAAATAAATTTTTTCAGAGAATTTAATGTTTCAAATGAAGATTTTGAAAAAGCAAAAGAAATATCTGAGCAATTATTAAATACATTTAACATAAATTATTTTTTAGATATATTAGCTGTTGATAAATTATTATCTATTCAAAAACATTTAATGGAATTATTTAATTATATAGTTTTTATAGACCAAAATTTTGATTGGAATCATTTTAGAAAAAAATTAAATTATAACGATTTGATAAATAGGATGAAAAATATTAATTATGAATTTTTAATTCCAAAACAGTTTAATTTTTATTTAAATAGATTTTTTCCAAATATGGAATTACCTAAATTTATTCCTCAATCTTCAGGAATGAATCATATATATAAATGGATTAAATGTGAAATGACAATTTATATTTATTTAATTAATTCTAGACAATTAAATGTTTCAAAAATAAATAAAATAACTAATACTAGTTATATAATATCAAATAGAAATCAATCAACATCAATGGATTCAATTTCTTTATTATATAATAATAGTAATAAAAGTAAAACTCTTTTAAATAATCAAACAGAAAATAATAAAAAAAATAACACAATTAAATTAGATAAAATATTATTAACAAATATTCCAATAAAATTATCTTCAAAAGTGAAAACAAATTCTTTTAGTCAAAAGCCACATTCAGTAAGATTAAAAAATAAAATTGTTCCAAAAAATTTAATTTCTTTATTTAAATATAATATAATTAAAGAAAAATTAAAAAAAGAAGAAAAAGTTATGAAATTTCTTCCTTTGTTGAATAATAGAACTTTTGGTCAAATGAGACAATATTATAAAATGAAAAGTGATTTAATTGATAGATATTATCAACAAAAACATTTACAAGATATTGAAAAATTTTCCATTAGTAAAATTGCAGATCAATCAAAAGTTATTTCAATGTTAAAAAATAATAAAATAAATATAATTGGTGACTTAGTATCTCAAGAAAAATTAAATGAAATTTTAGAATATTAAATTTAAATAATTTATCAATTTTTATTGTTTAAATAATATTTATTTTTTTTAATTTGAATAATAATTTATAATTTCAGAAGGAATATTTTTTAAACTATTTTCTACTAATTGATGTAAAATATATTTATATGGTTTATATTTTTCAAGTTGAATTATTTTTTTTCTTGATTTTAATTTATTATTACATTCATTTATTAATTCTTCAAATTCATTAAAATTTTTATTTCCCATTCCTATTATTATAATAAAAACAGGGAATTGTTCTAATTCTAATAAAGCTTTTTTTGTTTCTTCAATATCACTACAAAAATCACTAGTTAAAATAAATATTATATCAAATTTATTTTTATTTTCATAATTTTTTGATTTTTCTTTATATTGTGTAAATAATGAACTAAATAATCTTTTTTCTTTAAATGTTATTTCATTAACATTATTTCTATATTGTTCAAGAATATTTTCTTTATTTATATTATTATCAGAATTAAATTCAAATATTTCTTTTCCATTCTTTTCTCCTCCAAAACCATATAATAAATATAAATTTGAAGGATTATAAAAAATATTTTCTTGTGAATAAACAGATAATACTTCTTCATATTCATTTTGCTCATCTTCATCTTCACTTAAATAATGAAGACATTTATCATTATCTTTTTCACCATTTGATAAACTAAAATCAATAAAAAAATATGGATATATTATTAATTCTTTTTGTTTAATACATTTAGATATAGAATAATTATCTATTAATTTTGATACACTTTTAAATAAATATTTTCTATATTTTGAAAGAGGAATTTCAAAAGTTTTTCCATTAATTAATTCTTCTTTATTTGTATTTATTGATAGTATTCCTTCATTTCTATAATTATAAAAATCTAAAATTATAGTTTTATCTTCACCTATCATTAATTCATTTGGAATATCAATTGGATTTAAAATATTTTCACTATTAATTTCTTCACTTTTATACAATTTAATTTGATTAATATTTAAAATAAAATATAATCTATTTAAATAATATTGTGAATTTAAAAAATTTGAAATTTCAAATTGTAGATTTAAATCAGATAAACTTTCATCAATAATTTTCTCAGCTTTTATTTTAATTATTTCATTAACATCATCAGAAACTTTTGCTTCATAAATTGAATTTTTACAAAATAAAATTTGTGCTAAAGTAATTTCTGTTCTTTTAAAACTTCCATTTACAATAACACTAATTTCTAATTTTCTATCTTTATTGAAATAATAATCTATATCTAAAGTTTTTGGAAATTCTAATTTATTTTCATTACATTTACAATCTTCAGTTGTGAAAGTTTGTTGAGAATCATTTTCATCATAATAAACTCTAATATTATAAAAAGTTAAAGGTTTACAATTTTCTAAAACAAAACTTAATTTTATTTTTTCCTTATTATAATCTATATTTTTTTCTTTTGTTTTAAAAAAAATTTCACTTTTGGATTCTTTTAAATTATATTCATTTTCTTTTTTTTTATTTGATAAATTTTCAACAATAAAATTTTCTTTAATAACACTTTTATTTTCTATTGTTAAAATTTTATTTTTTGATAAAGAAAAAACATTTGGAATACTTATTAGTTCTTCATTTTTAAAATCATTAAGACTTAATTGTATTTGAGATAAAATTTTACCTTCATAATTATAAAATAATATTTTAAAATTAGGAAATAAAAAATCTTGATTAATTTCAATTACTTTAAACTTTCCATTTTCATTAATTGGTTCACTTCTATATAATAAAATATCTTTATTTTTTATTTGAAAAATTATTTTATTTTTAGTTTGACTAAAGTCAATTTTTTTAGAAGTATTAATATCAAAATGAAATAAAACAAATTTATTTAATTTTAAACTTGAGATTTCTAATATTTCAGGATGAATACCATCAATTTTATCTTTATTTGTTATTACTGTTGATAATCTATTTAATTCTGTTTCATAATATAATATATCATCATCTTTATGAATTTTAATTAATATTATTTTATCATTTATTGGACTATATCTAATTTCAATCGATTGTTTAAATACAAAAGTTTTTTTACCTGTTTTTTCTTCTGATTTAACTATTTCAATTTCATTACCATTACTTATATCAAAGCATTCAAAATAATATTTTTTCTTTTCATCTGCATTATTAAGTGTTAAAAAAATTCTTATGATTTCTAATTTAAATTCTTTTCCTTCTATTTCATCTGTATTAACTATTGTATTTTCATCTATTAAAGATAATCTTTTAAAATATTCTTTAGATTCAAAATTTGATTTTTGTGAATTCATAATAATTAAAATTGTTTAATAATTTAAAAAATGAAAATTTATAAAAATTCATCTTCAAAAAATATAAATTCAATAAGTTCAGAAAAGAAAGCAATTCAATCAAATATTCTAAAAAATGCAATTTTAAAGAATAAAAATTTAGTAAATATACTTAATCATAAAATGTTTAAAGGATTTAAAAAAATAAAAACTTTAATGAATCCAAATTTTAATGTAGATGAATTTATTGAAAAAGTTTCTGATAATTATTATCCAATGGATGAAAATTATGAAATATATTATCAAAAAAAATATCTTTCAAAATTACAAAATAGAAAAGCAAATTTTTCTTTAATTAAATTTAATAATAATATTACAAATGAAAGTAATTTTAGTAAAACAATATCAAAAAGTAAATCACAATCAGATTTTTTTATCACAAATAATGAAAATTTCAAAAAGAAAAAAAATAAATTATATAGTATATTAGATAATTATAGAGAAGGAAATATAAATGATGAAATATTTTTAAATTCCAAAGAAAAAAAAATAACAACTGCATATCCAATAATAATTATAGATAAATTACATAATGATGAACAAAATCCTCCTATTCAATTAAATCAATCATATTATAATTTTAAAAATGATAACACTGAATATTATAATAATTTAATTTCTTTTAAAAAAAAATTAGCTCGTTGTCAATCAGATTTTTTATATCATTTATCTCATGGAACTTATGAAAAAATTTTATATCCTATGAATTTTAAAAGTGATAAAAGATTATATAGACCTCAACAAATTGTTAAAATAAGAGCTTTATTTAAAAATGAAGAAGATTTTCCTTTTTTAGAAGAAAGTTCAAAAATTGATAAATCAAATAAAAGTTATTATGAAAATAAAAATGATAAAAATATTTATAAAAAAAATAAAGGTAAATTTGAAAATTATAATAATCCTTTATTTCAGAATTCAATTTATAAAAGAAAATTATATAAAAATAAAGTACAAGAAGTTAAAAAAATTGCTCAAGAAGAGATTAAAAAAAGAAAAGAAGAATATGAAAAATTAAGAAATTCATCAATTTCTCCAAATAATGAGAAAGAAGATAGAAATATAGTTTATTTTCCTTTGGAAAATATTATAGAAAAAAAAAAAATTTCAAAGATTAATCCAAAAAGTAATTTATTAAATTCTAAAAAAAATTGGAATAACTATAATAACTACATAAAAGATTCTTCAAATAACGATAATAGATTATTAGTTGTTTTAAAAAGATTAAATTCAAATGTAGATTTTGAAAAAATAATTTCAAAAGGAATAAAATAAATAAATTATTTGATAAATAGAAAAAAATCATAATTGAAATTATTATTATAATATAAATATATAATAATAATAATAACATGTAAAAAATTACCTATAATAAAAATATAATTTTAATTTCCTAAATAATTAATTTGTTCCTTTAATTCTAATTTATTTTCTCTTCCAGAAAAAGTATATTTAAGACTTCCTTTTAAATAATATTGAAAAACATGAGAAACAGGTAAAATACCTGTTAAAATACACCAAGTAGCATCTAAAGGAATCCATTTATTATTAATTTTAGCAAGAGTCCATGCATGTTTTTCATCTTTAGTATTTTTTAATTGAGTTCTTCCTCCTTCTCCATTATTTGCTATTCCACAAACATAAACTGCTAAAATTCCAATTGAATTTAATAATGCATTATATAATAAAGTATAATGTGAACATACTCCTTGTTTTAAATTATATATTTCTCTTGGAGTATACTCTTTTCCTGTTAAATCTAGATTATATGTTATATATGAATGAACAAATTTACCTAATTTATAAAAATTAGGATGCTTTGATTTATCTCCTCTTATTACTTTTTCTGCTATTGATCTAAAATATTTTTTATCATTATCACTTATTTTAGGAATTAAACTTTCATCGATATCAAATTTCCATGGTAAATGTATATTAATAGTAAATTTAGATATAATTTGAAAAAAAACTTTTTCACTATCAACATTTTCCATTAAAAATTTATATCTATAATTTTCATCAAATATATGTTTATTATCAATTCCTTCATTTAAAGAACATTTAACTTTATAATAATGATTTTCTAAATTTCCACCATAATAATATTTAGGTGTATATACTTCAACAAGTCTAATATGATCATTTTGATATTTTGTTTCAAATTCTTGAGAAACTGTTCCTTCCCAAGTTGCAGTTGAATGAGATAATTTAAAAAATTCATGTAATCCTTCATTTGGAATTATTCCTTCCCAAATATATTTTCTATGTATTATTTCAGGATAAAATATTTCATTTTCTTCACCTACAACAGAATATTCTTTAGGTATATTAACAATAAATTTTCCTACTCCTCCAGCATATATTTTTTGCATTCCAATAAATTCATTTCTATAATATTTACATATTCCATTTCTAAGTGATTCATATTTCAATTTTACTTTCAATAAATCATTATTAGATAATTTAAAATGAAATATTATACTTTTCCCATTAAATTCATAAGAACCTTTTTCTACATTACATGTCATATTTTTAATTATATTTTTAGGATCAAATGTAATTGAATAACTTTTGAAAAAAGAATTTTCAGGTAAATGTACTGCTTTCATATATAATTCTGTTTCTATTTCTTGTCCAAATTCTATTATATTTATTGTTTGATTTATATTTGTTATAAAAATCCCTTTTTCATTTGGTTCTATTGGATAAAAAGGACCTTTATTTTTTTCTCTTTTTGGAGATATTTCTGTTTCTTCGAATATATTTTTTTCTAATGAAATTCTTTTTGAATGAGTTGCTGTTGATGAATTATCTTCTTTTTTTTTATTTTCAACTTTTATTTCGTATTCTTCAGATTGTATATTTTTACAACAATTAAGTTGACCCATATTTTTTTTATAATTTTTACTTTTCCTATTTTTGAATTGTTTTTCTATATATTAATTAAATTTATTCATATTATCTTAAAATATTATTTTATAAAATCTTCAAAAATATTATTAATAATTATAATAAAAATAAAAATTTAATATTTTTTTTAAATAAATAAAAAATGTTTGGTAAATCCAAAACCTCTCATGGACAGAATTTACAAATATCAAAAATAAATAATAAAAACTTAAATCAAAAATCAAAATTATTATCTCAGAAATTATTAGACAATAAAAAAGAAATAACAAAGCCTCAAAAAAAGATATCTTCAATAACAAAAAATGAAACAAAAAAAAAAAACAGTAAATCAATAATAAAACAAAATAAAAATCCAAAAAATAATAATAATCAAAATAATAATAATAATAATAATAATAATCTTAATCATAATCATAATCAAAATATATGTTCATCAAATTGTATTCTTCCAACAAATTATACAGAATCAAAAGATGATGACAGAAAATTAAAAAAAACATTTTTAGAAACTGAACATTCTTCAAAAAATGAAGAAATGAATTTATATTATTTAGGAAATATATTTAGAACTTCAAATTTAAAAAGAACTATTGTCATTGATGAAAATGGAAATAATAATTTAAATTTGAAAAAAGATTTTTTAAATTTGGATTCTGATAATATTAATAAGAAAAAAAGATCTAGTTTACCTGTTAAAAACTCTGTGGAACCTTTTACACATAAAAAATTAGAAAGTGATAATATTTTTTTGATAAATAATTTAGAAAATAAAAATAAGTTAATAAATGAACAAGATGAATTAAGATTAAAGGAATATGGAATAATTTTTAATTTATTAAATGATAATATTGAAGAAATGAAAAATATGTTTAAAAATAATTCTCAAAAAGAAATTTCAAATGATAAAAAATTAAATAAAAAAGAAATAAGAAATGAATATAAAAATAAAACTAAAACAATAATTAAAAAAAACATCAATCAAAATAATATTATATTTACTGAAAAAGAAAGAGAAGAAATAAATAAAATAGGGAATAAACATGAAATTTCTTATGATATTATTCAAGGAAAATCTTTTTTGGAATCATGTGTTCAAGATGATTTTTATATTTCATTAACAAATAATAATCAAAATAATAATAATAATAATTTTTCTTTTGAATTTAGTTCAATATTAACTAATAACTCTATAAATGATAAGACTAGAAATAATATGATTAATTTTAATGATGATTTAGAAAAAACTGAATGTGAAATTGATAATTGTGATGAGGAAAATGATATAAATCAATTAAAAAATAATACATTTAATCCTCGTTTTCTTATTGGTAAAAAAGGTAAAAAAGATACTTTTTCAAAAACTAAAACTGATAAATGTATAATATTTTAATATAAAGTTTTATCAAAAAATAAATTTTAATTTTTTTAAGTACAAGTGTATGGATTTTCCTGTGTAAATAACATATATAATATAAAGTATTTTATATTATTAATCATATTAAGTAAAAAAATAAAGTATTAATTCTTTCCAATAAAAAAACTTTTAACTTTTATATAATAATAAATAGATAAATTTATAAATTATTATTTTAAAAAAAAATTTATATCTCAAAATTATTTTTTAAAATTGTTCTTAAAAAAATAATTATTTATATCGTTATAAAAAAATTAAGATAAATATAATAAAACTTTAAGTTTCATAATTTCCATTTGAATTATACTTCTTTTCTTCTTTCTCATATTTGAAAATATTTTTTTATTATCAACAAAACATTTTCCTTAGGCATTTAGTTCTAATTATTTATCTTCTTATTTTAAAGACCAAATATATTCCTAAAATTTTATTTAAAGATAGTTTTTATAAAATATTAGTTTTTACCTCAAAAATAACATTTATCTCATTTTATGTTTTCTCTCTCCAGAAAACATCTCTCTTTCAATTTGGATATTTTCGATATTTTTTTTCTTTTTAATAATTTTTTTTACATTTTTATATCAATTTTTAATTTATCATATAAAAATATTTTTAATAAGAGAAAATAATATTAGTAAGTTTATATCATTTTAATTTCTAAAAGAGATTGTTTTTTTTAAGATTTTAATATTTTTTTGAAAAAAGAAAAAGAAAGATATTCCATATTTTACTGAATATTATAAAATCATGTTTATATTAAAAATTTTTAATTATTTATATTTATATGATGAAAAATAATTTTTTATTTCTTATATTCAAAAATCAAAAAAATCTAAATTTTTCAAAATGAAATATTAAAACAAAAAGAAAATTCTTAAAAATTTTAAATTAAAAATAAAAAAAAGATTAAATTATTTAAAAAAAATAAAAAAATGGAAGGTTTCCAAATAATAGGTAAATTAGGTGAAGGTTCTTATTCAACAGTATTAAAAGTAAAAAGATTAGAAGACAACAATATATATGCTTTAAAGAAAGTAAAATTATTAAAATTAAAAGAAAAAGAAAAAACAAACGCATTAAACGAAGTTCGAATTTTAGCAAGTATAAAAAGTAATTATGTAATAAGTTACAAAGAAGCATTTTTTGATGAAAAAGAATCATGTTTAGGAATAGTAATGGAATTTGCAGATAATGGGGATTTATATCAAAAAATAACAGAATATAAGAAATTAAATAAATATTTTGAAGAAACTGAAATATGGAGAATACTAATTCAATTAATAAAAGGATTAAAATCATTACATGATTTAAAAATATTACATAGAGATATAAAAAGTGCAAATGTATTTTTATTTAAAAATGGAAGTGCAAAATTAGGAGATTTAAATGTATCAAAAATAGTAAAAAGAGGTTTAGTTTATACTCAAACTGGAACTCCTTATTATGCTTCTCCTGAAGTTTGGAAAGATTTACCTTATGATAATAAAAGTGATATTTGGAGTTTAGGTTGTGTTTTATATGAAATGATTACTTTAAAACCTCCTTTTCGTGCTCAAAATATGCAAGGTTTATATAATAAAGTTATTAAAGGTTTTTTTAATAAAATTCCTAATTATTATTCTAATGATTTAAGTGATATTGTTAATTTATTAATTCAAGTTGATTGTAATAAAAGACCTTCTTGTGATAATTTATTAAAAAATCCGATTATTTTAAAAAGAATAGAATATTTTAATAATTTTAATGGAAATGATAATGAAGAAAATTCACTTTTAAGAACTATTAATATACCGAAAAATTTATTGTTTTTAAGTGCAAATTTACCTAAAAGTAATTATAATAATAATATTAATCAATATAGATCTTTTACTAAAGAAAGTAATGAAGATATTTTACCTAATGTTAATAGTCCTAATAATACTGTTGATCATGATAATGATATTATTACAAGAGTTGAAAATAATTATAAAATTAATGGAGAAGTTAAAGAAAGTAATTATAAAAAAAGTAAAATTGAAGAATATTTAAAAAGAATAGAAAAAGAAAGTGAATTAAAAAGAAATAAAAGTGAAAGTAATAAAATTGAATTAAAAATTAAGGATAATAAAGAAATTAAAAATCAATTAAAATTACCTGAAATTAAAAGTGTAGTATATGAAAAATCAAATTTAAATAAAAGAAGAGTTAATCAAATTCCTTATGGAAGATACAATAAATATAAAGCATCAATAAGTGAAAGTGATCCAATTTATCAATTATATAAAATTTATGCTCCTAAATTACAAAAACCTTATATACAATATGGAAAATATATGGTTGATAAAAACAAAGTTAATGATAATTATTTGAAAAATATGAAGCAATATCATTATATTTATAAATCTCCATTAAATAATATAAATAGAAATAAATTTTCACCAAAATTAAATCCACCACAAAGAAATTTATTGTATTAAAAAATTTTTTGAAAAATATATAAATTTAATTATTATTTTTTGCATATATATATAAAACATTCTATTTTTTATAAAAAATGATTTAACAATTAAAAAAATTAAAAAAATAAATTAAACAAAAATAATAAAATAAATGTCAACTGAAACAATAATTAAAAAAAGAGAAAACCTTTCAAAATCAGTTCAATTTCAAACAAATAGAATAAATACAGAAGTAAATAAATCAGAAAAAATAGTTTTACCAAAATTAAATTCTTTAAGAAGAATAACAATAGATCCAGCAATAGGAATGGTAAAAAAATTAAATATGAATGAATCTCCAAAAACAATTTTTGAAAGAAAAGATTTTTTAGATAAAAAAAAAGTTTTAATAGATAATAATTTAGAAATTCAACAAAAAAGATTAGGAACATTTAAACCTTTAAGTAAAGCAGAACAAGCACAAAAATTAGAAAATAAATTAACAGAAAAAGAATTAGAAAAGGATTTTAGAGAAAAATTTATTAAATTAGAAAAAAAACATGAAGAATTATTATTAATAGAAAATACAATAGAAAGAATTATAAAAGATAATGATAATGTAAAATTAGAAATTGATATGTTTGAAAATTTCCAAAATGATATTGATAAAAAATTAGTTTTAGAAGATTCAGAAACAATAAATCCAGAAAAAAAATTTATGAAAACAAAAGGATTAAAATTTGAAATGAAAATGAAAAGAGAAGAAGAAAGAAAAAAAAGAGAAGAAATGAAATCAAAATTAATAGAAAAAAAAGAAGAAAATGAAAGAGCATTAAATGGATTAAAAAATGAAATGATAAGAATAAAAGAAGAATCTCAGAAAATAAAAGATGAAATAATATTAAAAAGACATGAATTAAATGAATATTATTTATTACAATTATATGAAGGATTAGATTTTAAATCAGAAGGATTAGTTGCATTTATAAAATCAATTTGGAATATAGGAATGGATGTTGATATATCTTTTATGCCAACTTATTTAGATAGACAATCAGTAGATTATTTATTTACTAGAGCAAGACAATTAATTGAAATAAGTAAAATGAGACAAATTATTCAAGAAGCTAAAGAAAGATTTATTTTAGAATCTTCTGAAATTAATATATTAATTGAAGATAGTAAAAATAATACTAATACTGATTCTCAATTTTTTGAAACTAGAGTTGAAAATGAAATTGCAAAAAAAAATAATAAAAATATTAAAAAAAGTTCTATATTAGATTATTATCCTAAAACTAAAAATTTTATGGAAAAATATGATAGAGAACATGTTGAAAATGCAGAATTATTTACAATGGCAAATGTTAAAGAAAAAGTTTATTCAAAAATGAAATTAGCTCCTATTATAATAAGTAGATATAAAAATATTGAAAAATTAAATTATTTATTAAGTCAAATGGAAGCTAAAGTAAAAGAAAATGAAAGAGAAGAAGTTATTAGAATTAGTAAAGAATTTATTAATAATGATTATGCTAATAAATATAATGTTGATATTACTACTGTTTTATCTGCTTTATGTGGTGAAGAACATAAAGATGAAGAATTATTAGTTTATTCAAGAATGGTTAAAGAAAATAATGATAAAAAGAAAATAATTAAATATTATTCTACTTATAAAAATGAAAAATTGTAATTTTTTTATTATATTAAAATATTTTTTTTATTTATTTTATTATTTATTAAATTCTAATTTGTATTCTTTTTTATATTTTTAATTTTTTTTTTGATATTGTTTATTATTGTATTTGTATATATTTTATTTTTATTTAATGGGATTTTTTCCAAGTTTGTTATAATTAAATTTCCATTTAAATCTTTTTCTCCTTTTGTATAAAAAATAAATTCTGAGTTATAATCTAGTAATTCTAGTATATTAATTTTTGTTTTGGATTTTAATTTAAGAATAGATATTTTAATAATATCTTTTATTATTTCATTTTTTATAATACAATTAATTTTACCTGAGCAATCACCAATTTTTATTATCCAATCATTAAAAAAATATCCTGGAAAAATATATTGTTTTTTACAATTTTTACAAAACCAAAATGATTCATTTTTAATTAATTTTCCACTACAATTTTTTGATAAACAACCTTCTATAATTAAATCATTAATATCAGTAATTAAATCTAAAATATATCCATTAATAACTTTAACAAAAAATTTTTCAGATTTTTTAAAAATTGGATTTTTCAATATAATTAATTCATCAACAAAGCATTCTAATTTATTTAAATTTTTTAAATTAATATTTGAATAAAGAATTTTTAAAAAATTGTCTCTATTAGGATTAACTATTATTTTTGTTTCATCAACAGTTGTTAAACAATTAATATTATCATCTCCTCTTTTTTTAACTTGAATATTTTGAATTAATAAAATATCTCCTTCTAAAATAGGTAATAAAGTAAATTGATTCCATAAATCTAATTCAATAATATTATTTGAAGAATCAATTAATAAAACATTTCTTAAAGCATTTATTTTTTTAAAACAAATTCCTACTTTTAAAACATAACCAATTGAATTTATTAATTGAATATTTGAAAAATTATAATTCAAAATTTGAAAGAAATTCCAAAATCTTATATATTTAATTTCATCTATTTTATCTATCAAATTATCATCTTCTAATTCTTCTATATTAGAACCATTTCCAATTGTAATTTCAAATTTTGGTTTAATATAATCTCCACTTAAATATATATTATTTAATTCTTTAAAATCTTTTTTTATTTCGTCTTTACTAAAATTTCCTGAAATTTCATAAATATTGTTAATTTTAATTTTCTTATAAAAATATTCAGCATTATTTTTAATTACATTTATTCTTAAAGTTTCATTGTTGAAATCTATAACATCAAAACAAAAAAAATTACCTATGTGATTTTCAGATTCTTTTTTTTCAAAACCAACAATAGTAGTTTTTGTAATAACTCTAACATATAATTTAATAAAACTTCCCATTTTATTTATTTGTCTTATTGTATTATAATTTAAAATATCAATTGGTTGTCTAACATAATATTTAAATCCTCTTCTAAATTTTGATATATCATAAATATTTGTTTTAGGATAAATTTGATATAATGCTTTTGATAAATTTTCATATTTATATATTTGAATAATGTAAATATTATCAGAATAATCATAACAAGAAGAAATTTCTTTTATATTTATTATATGATTTGGTAAACATAATAATTCATCTATTTCAAAAATGAAATGTTCATAATTATGAAAAAAATCACATAAAGTATAATATTTAAACCCATAGGCGGGTAAATATTTACTTGAATATATTTGAAGAGAAATATTAATTTGTATTTTAGTATTATCTATGTAATTTTGTGAAGTGATTATTGAAAATATTTTTTCAATTCCATTTGGAGTTATAGAATATTTAAATATTTTATTTGAGTCTAATGGTTCTTCTAACATAAAACAAAATTTTATTATTTTATATTTAAGAAATCAAATTATACAATTAATTATATATTATAAGAAAACCCTTATTATATATATATATAAAAGATTAATTATTTAATATTTTTTGAATTTTTCTATTTATTTTATGTAAAGATAATAATTTCCCAATTGTATTTAAGTTAAAAATAATTAGCAAATTCTTATATTTATAAATATATTTTCCATTAGTATAATAATTCTTATTATAATTTTTAAGATAATTTTCAAATTTTTGTGAATAAATTTTTTTGTAATTATCTTCCATTAGAAAAACTAAAATAAGTAAAATTATAATTATAAAAGTGCATTTAATTAGATAATAAGGAGTATCTCTAGATAAATAATAAAAAGATGTAATAGTAATAAAAGAAGGAGTGACTATTTTATTCAAAAAAAAATCAAATCTTGTATTTAGTTCTTGATTAATAAAAATATAAATATTTTTTATAATTGAAAAATCAGAATTTGGAATTATTGATTTATATATAATATCTTCAGCTTCAAAGAAATCAAGATTAAAAGATATAGCATATAAAATAAAGCATTCATCTTTTTCAATATTAATTTCATAGTTATCTTTAGTTATCACTTTCAATGATAAATCATTTAATAATTCAAAATTAAAATATTTATTATTGATTGAATCATATTTTATTATATATTTTCCTAAATTTAACATAATTCTTTGTATTTTATTTGCATTATTTAATATTTTATTATAAAAAATAAACCATAAAGGAATTAACAATAAATGTAATATAATTATTTTTAACATAAATTTTGGGAAAATTTTGTTTTTTTTTATAAAAGCTTCTTTATTTTTAAAAAAAGGGAATATTCCAGATACAATAAAACAAAAATGAATAAATATTAAGAAATATTGTGTTGTATTTGTTTTCCATTTATAATATAAATTTGTACTTAAAATTAATTTTTTAATTGTTGAAAAAATAATTTCTTTTTTTTCTTGCTTAATTGATTTTTTTCCTTTTAATTCTTTTATTTTTTTTAATATTGATAAATTATAGATTAACGAAATTTTAGGAGATTCTTCTAATTGATCTGTTCGACTAATAATAAATTCTTCTTTTTTATTATTTGACATAAATATTAAAAATTATAATAATCCAAAAATAAAAGAAAAAATAAAATTATTTAAATAATAAAATTCTTATTTAAATTATATTATTTTTCATAAATATCTTTAATGAACCTTAAAATCTCATTATAATTATTATCTCCTTTATATAATAAAGGTTGTTTTTTATTTCTTTTATCAAAGAAATAAATAGTTGGAAATTCATTAATTTCAAATCCAGGAATTTTATTTTTACTAACATCAATTTTAACAAAACGAACAGAATTAAAATAATTTGCAAGTTGTTGATAAACATAAAAGAATTTTTTACAATTTCCATCCCAAGGAACAAAAAATTGAACAACAACATTAAATTTATTATTAATAACATCACTATCAAATTTTTCTTTATTACTTAATATAATTTTATTTGGAACAATATTATGAACTTTAATTTTAGTTACATTATTTAATTTATCAAAATACCAATTATTAACAAAATCAATAATTTTCTTTTCATTATTTTCAACTTTATAAGCATAAGTTTCAACATTATTTAAATCAATTAAATATATTTCAGTTTCGTGATTTTCAGTTAAATTAAAAGAATCAATTAAATCAATAAAATATTTTGCTTTTTCTTTAGATTTAGAAAAATCCATTTCATTTCTTTTTGCACTTTTAAAAGGATTTCCTTGAAGAGGAACATTTGTTCTTAATGAATCTAAAGATTTTTTATTATAAAGTGTAGTAATACATTGAACTTTTTCTCTTATTTGTTTACATATTTTTTCTCTTTCTGCTTGATATTGTGTTTCTTCTTTTCTTGTACTCATTTTTGATATAAATAATAATAAACTTCTTCTATTTGAAAATGAATTTATTATATTTAAGTAATTAAATGGTTTTAATAATTTATGACCATATTTATCAATAAACATTTGTAAATTTTGGAAAGTTACATTTTTCTTAAAAGTATTATTATACTCATCAAATGATTTATATAATATAATATCATTATTATTTGCATTATATTTTTTCCATAAATCTTTATTTAAAATTTGACAAAATGAATATTTATCATAAGATAAAGAAGTTTTTTTAAGAACTTCTAAAGTATTTTTATCATTACCATAATAAGCAATAACTTTACTTAATGCTGAATTATTAATTAAATAATTCATAGTTTCTTCATTTCTGACAGGTTGAATATAAGGAATAATAATTTTTCTGAGAAAAGGAATAATTTTATCAGCATTGTATATATTATAAAGGTCTTTAATTAATTTACCATCTTTAAAAAGAATTAAAGAAGGATAACCTTTTAAAGAATATCTTTTCATATAACCATAATTTGAAGCTCCTAAAATTATTGCAAAAACAATTTCTGGACTATCATTATCTTTTTCAAAATATTTTGCAACTTCATTTAAATGATTTTCTATATTTTCACAAGATGAACACCATTCTGCATATGCTGATATTAATACATATTTATATTCTTTTAATGCTTCTTCATATGTTAAATCTGATAATACTAGTAATTTATTTTTTTGTGGAAAAAATACTCCTTCTTTTTTACTTTTTGTTATTACTATTAAAGATAATAATAATAAAATTAATGAAAATTCTATTTTCATTTTATAATAATAATTTTTATATTATAATTATTTTATTATTTACAATTATTTTTTTAATAATAACTTGTTTAATGGATAATAAATTTGAAGATAGTTCTCTTAATAATTTTTTAACTAGTTTAATTAACTCAAAAAATAATCAAACTAAAGAAGATATTTTATTAGGAAAAATTATATTTCCTCCATATAATTCAACTTTAGAAAATATTGATTCATTTAAAACCGAAGAAAATATAATAATAAAAAATAATTTATTAAAAAATTATAAAATAAATTTATTAGCTGAGGAAAGAAGAAAATTAGAGAAAAATGTTTTCAATTATGAACTTCAAATAAGGAATTTAAGGCAGATAAATAAAGATTTAAATATAAAGTATAATTTAAAAGAACAAAATAGATTAAAATCAGCTTATTTATCAAATCAAGTTAATAATACAGATAATAATAATAAAATAAATCAAATAAATCCGTTAATTAGAGCTACTTCAAATTACCATAAAAAACAATATTCTGAAATTGAAAAATATAAAAATATCTCAAAAATAAATAAATCAATTTCACCAAGTAAATTTGGAATAAATATAAATAATAAATCAAAATCACCGCCAAAAAATATTGAATCCAAAAAAAATATACCTAAAAATATTTTTATTAAACCTTTGGTTTCATCTTTAAAAAGAGATGTTTTAAAATATAAAAATGAAGATAAGGAAAAAAAATTAGAAGAACAAGCAAAAACATTTATTAAAAGGTTAAATAATGTTAAAAGTACTCAAAGATCATTAAAAATAAATAAAGAAAAAAGTGATTATTTTAAAAAAATTGAAGAAGAAATGAGATTATATTATGAAAAGAAAGAAAAAGAAAAAGAAGATTATTATAAATATTTAAATTCAAATGAATATAAAGAAGAATCTAAAAAAAATAGATTTGGATATTTTGATGGGAAAAAAATTGTTAATAAAAAATATCATTATTATACTCCAAGAGATAAAAATAAAAATAAATTTAATAATTATGAAAATAGTGTAATAAGGAACCAACTTAAAAATTATGAAGAAAATACAAATAATTTAATGAATGAGATTCCAAATATAAATAAATATAAATATTTAAATATTGAGACAAATAAAACAGAACAAGATAAAATTAATGAAATAAATTTAAATAAGGAGAAAAATAATGTTACTCTAAATGAAAATAACTTTTTTAATATTCAATATGATATTGATAATGATTCTCCTTCAATTTTAGATACAAGCGCAATAAGAAGAAGTCCGTATTATTTTAATGAACCAAAATATAATTTAACAATTGAAAAAAGATTAGATGAATTTAAAGAAAAAGATAAATTAAAAAGAAAAACTTACAGGTCTAAATTTGATGGGAATAAAACTAATAATATTAGTATTTCAAATATTAATCAAAATAGTCATTTAAGTGAAAATAATATTAATATGAATGAAATAAATGATAATAATTTTGATCTGAATGATCAAATAGATGATGATATTTCTAATCTTAATGATAAAGGAGAAATAATTGATGTAGAAAAAGATTATAATGATTTAGAATTGAAAGATGATGATTAAAATTTAAAAATTATAAAAATTAATGTTTAAAATAATTAAAAAAAGAAATATATAGAATTTTATATAAAAAAAGTTTTTACTAAAGTTTTATATTATAATATTTTTGATTATTCTCTTTTTACTCTAATTAAATTTTAACTTGTTTTTCATTTTTTTCTTTAGATTCAATTTTTTCAAATAATTGATTTTTTGATGAAATTTTTTAATTTTTCATTTTCAATTAGGATATTATTAATAACATCATTAAGATATTTAATAAAATTATTAAATTAAAAAATTTCTAAAATTCTAAATTAATATTATTTATATATTATTTACTTGAACTTTTCTTTGTTGATTAAATTTAATTTTCAGAAACTTTATATTTATATATCTTATTATTTTTCAAATATTATTAATTAATTAAATTTAATTTCTTTTTTTTTTATTGTTTAATAATTTATTTTTAGATTTATTTTTTGAAAGACATATTAATCTAACCTTTTTTATTTTTTCAATATATTTAATGAATTGAATTTCAATATATTTTAACAATTCATATTGATCTAAATTTTCTTTATTTATAATATTATTTATAACACATAATATATAGTCTTTAGAAAATTTCAATTTATTTTTTACAAGTATAAAAATAGATATTTTTTGAATAAATAATTTCAATATATTAAAAGCCATATTAATTTCTTCTTCAATTTTTACTCTTGAAATTTTTTGAGAAACAATTTTTTTATATTTTTTTATTCCTTTATTTAGGCAAAATTTTGAAATTATTTGAATAATTAATATATAACTTATGGATATTAATAAAGGATACTTTTCTTCATTAAATTTATATTTTTTGAAAATATCACTTAGAAATTGATTTAAATTTATATTTTTCTTTTTTTTATTTTCAATTTTTAAATTAGATAATATTATATTCTTCCTTAAAAGTTCATTTCTTTTTTTTTCAACTACTTTTTTATTAGTTTTAATTTTTAAACAATTATAATTTAAAGCAATGTTATTATCAAAAAATAAAGTTATTAAATCTTTAGATTTATGTAAATTAGGATCAACTTTTATTCCAAAATTTATAATAAATTGTTTAAGTTCTTTTACTGTATCAAATATTAATAAATCAGATAATTTTTTTAAAGTTGTTTCATATTGAGTTTGTTTTGGAGGTAAACCAGAACCTAATTCTAGAAAACAATAAATTCTCATTTCAGTAACAAAAATCATCATTAAACAAGATAATAAATAAGGACATTCATTTGATTTAATTATATTAAAAAAATCAAACCAATTTTTTTGATTAATTATAGAACAAATTTTTAAACTTAATTTAATATTATTTTTCTTTCTATAATTTTTGGGTATTATTGAAATTGAATTATAAAATTCTAAAGGGTTTAATTTTATTGAAATTAAAAGAAAATAAGAATAAAATTCTTCTTTATTTAAACTTGTATCATTATTTTTATATGAATTAATTAAACTAATTAAACCAGAATAAATTTGGTTTATTAATAATTTATATAAACCTTGAGAACCATTAATTGAAGGATAATCTAAGCTTTGATTTAAAGACAATATTTGAAATCTTATTATTGCTTCTAAACAAAAAAAATATTCTGATGAATTTTTATCATTTAATTTTATAAAATCTTGTTTAATTGATTTAAATCTATCTTCAACAAAAAGAAATATATCTGAAAAATTAACATCTGGAAAATTAGAGTTTATAATTGTATCTGAATCAATAATATTATCTAAAATAAAATTAAGGGTTTTATATAATATTTTAGGAGGTCTAATTAATATATCTTTTTTTTCAACACTTGGTCTAATATATGATTTAATTGCAAATAATGGATTTACTTGGTATACATACATTTTTTTTTCTGCAATATATATTTTTTCTTTATTGTAATTTATTTCAAAAATATTCAATAAATTTTCATTTTGTCTTTCAATCATTTCTTCTTTTGAACACATTTCATTTAAAAAAATAATTTTTTCATTAATATTACCTTCTTTTAAAATAATATTGTTTTTGACATTTAAAATTTTATTTTTATTTTCATTATCATTTTGAATTTCGCTTTTTTTATTTTTATTTTTCTTTTTACCCATATTAATTCAAAAAATTAATAAATAAAAAATTTAAATTAAATTATTCTTTTATATCAATGAAAGAAGAAAAGAAAGAAAATTCTGAAGAAGTAAATAATTTATTATCAAAAACTTTAAAAAATACTTCAAGCATGTTTATATTATCAATATTAACTAAAGTAGTAACATTATTTTGTAATGTTATAATAGTTAGAAATATAACAAAAAATTCATTTGGAATAGTGAAAATATATTTTGAATTTGCTTTTTCTTTAATATGTTTCTTTCCAAGAGAAACAATAAGAAAATCAGCTCAAAAATTTATTCCAGATTCAAACAAAGAAAAAGAAATTAGAAAATATGAATTAATTCTTCAATTATATTCTTTAATATTTTATTTAATGGGAATATTTTCAATAATATTATTTTTTGGTTTTTTATATTTTGGAGGAGAAAATGTGTCACAAAATAAATTACAATTATTAATTTTTATATTAAGTGGTTTTATAGAACTTTTATCAGAACCAGTTATAATATATATGAATCTTTATTTGGAAAATAAACAATTTGCAATTTCAATTGGAAATTTTTCAAGAGTAATTTTTAATGTTATTTTTGCAGCTGGAATTCATTTAGATATATGGTCTTTTACTTTATCTAGAATTATTGGTTCCTTTTTATATTCTTCTTATTTAATTTATAAAGGAATTTTTAATTATAAAATTAATTTCAGTAAATTATTTTTTGTTAATTATAAAGAAATTTTAACTAAAGATAAAATTAATGATATTGATTCTTCAAATGCAAGAGAAATTTTATTTTCTTTTATTAAATCTAATTGTTTAAAAATGATTTTAAATTATTGTGAACAAATTATATTAAGTTTTGTAATTAAAGAAAGTGATGAAGAAAAAGGAGAATATTCTTTTATTGTTGAAAATTTTTCTTTTATAATTAGATTTTTATTAGAACCTATTGAAGAAACTTTTTATAATTTAATAAATAAAATTAAAAAAATAGAAAACAATGAAGAAAATAAAAAAGAAAAAAAAGAAAATTCATTGCCATTTGATATTCTAAGATTATTTATAAAGTTACTTTTAATATTTGACACTCTATTAATTTCTTATGTTTTTTTAAGTGGAAAAGATATAATTCAAATAGTTTATTCAAAAAAATGGTCAACTTCAACAACAGAAAAAATAGGAAAAGTTCAATCAATATATATTGCAATAATAAGTATAAATGGAATAATAGAATCTTTTGCAAATGCAACTAATAATAATAAACAAATGAATCAATATAATATATTAATGATCTTTAATTCAATTTTTGTTGTTATTTTCATGAATTTTTTTTCAAAATTTGATATTTGTGGTTTAATTATGGCAAATGCTTTATGTATGATTATTAGAATTAATGGAAATTTATATATTATTTTTTCTGGGAAAGAACAAATAAAAGAATATCAAAATGATATTACTTCTTATAAAGATGATATAATTAATTTTTGGAAAGAATATTATTTGTCAATTCCGAGTATAATTTCTACTTTTTTTTGTATTTTATTAGGTTTTCAAATTAAATATATATTAAGAAATAAAAATGTTATATTCTCAGTTGGAGCTTGTGGATTTATTGGTTTAATTAATATAGGTTTATTATATATTTTTGAAAATAAAACAATAAGAAGAGATTTAAAAAAAATGAAAACAGAATAAAAAACCAAATATCTATAAATAAAACAAAATAATTAAATATTTTTCAAAAAAAAAATAATATAATCCTCAAATAATAAAAACTTTTCTAAATTTCCTTGAAAAAAAAATATAACAAAAAAAAATATTTAACTATTAATATTATATATAAATAAATCATTAAAAGGATATTTATTTCTATCTCCTCCAAAAACAACTAATTTATTTTTTTCAAATAAATTCATACTTTGACCATCTCTAGGTAAAGGAACTTGATCTCCTTTTTGTCCTAATTTAAAAGGTAAAATTTGATTTAAATGATGAATAGCTTGTTTAACTCCTTTATCATCTAAACAATAAATATCACTATGTTTCATTTGATGAAAACCAGTATTAGCGAAAATTTCAGCTTCATATTTTTTATTTTTATCATTTGGTATATTTAATAATCTTTTTTTAGGAGCAGAAGATCTTCTTTCTTGATAAATTCTAGAAAAAGGATTTTTTCTATCTTCTAATTCTTTTTTTGTTATTAAATGAAATTTTTTTTTAAATTCACCAATATCATGAAATCCTTTATTCATTTCTTCAATTTCACTTTGAGAATATTGTTCAAGCATTGTATCATGAATTAATATAAATTTATTTTCATTAAAATTATACTTCCATAAATCATTTGATTCACTTACATTTCCTATTTTTCCTCCAAAAATATATGCTATATTATCTATTAAAACTAAAGATTGACCACAACGTGCTTGAGGCCAATTTTTATTTTCTAAATTTTCTTTTTTTGATATTTTTGTCCAAAAATATTTTTCTAAATTAAACTGCCATAAATCATTTAAAAATGTTCCATCTTTTTTTACTCCGCCAAATATATATAAATTCTTATTTAATATACATGATGAATGACTTGTTCTTGGTATTGGTATATTATTATTTGTTTCATCTTGAAATAATTCTTCTTCATTTTCATTTGAATTGTTATTTATATTTTCTTCTTCATTTTCATTTTTGGATTTTTCTTCTATATTTTTTTCTTTTTCTTTATCTTTTTCATTGTCTTCTTCTTTATTTAAATTTAGGAAATCATTATTTACATTTCTTTTACTTTCAATTTTAGGTTCTTCTTCTTTTTCAATATATTGTTCTGTTTTATATTTTATTTTATTAAATTTATTATTTTCAATATCATAAAAATACATTGTATTTAAAGATTCAGTTTTAAATCCTCCAAAAATAACAATACAATTTTTTTCAGGATAATAATCAGAAGAATGCATACAAATACCAGAAAATTCATTTTCATCAAATTCTTTTTTTTCAAGTATATTATCATTTATATTATATATAAAAATAGTATGTGAAGGCATCATATTTCTATTTTGACCTCCAATAATATAATATAATCCATTAACTTCATTTCCAGAATGAAAAGCAAGATAATCTAAAAATATATTATTTGAAGGAATTACATTAATCCATTTTGGTTTATCTATTTTTAAATTTATTTTTTGAATATCATTTAATTTTCCTTCTGTTATATCTTTTCCTCCAAAAATATATAAATAATCATTATAAATTAAAGATGAATGAAAACTTCTTCTTTTTGGTGCTGAAAATGTTCTTATTACTTTCCAATTATTTAACGAATTAGGATCAAAATCATTTCTTGATAATGGAGTTAATTTAACTCCTTCATATTTTATATGACTTAAATCTTTTGATATACCTAAATTAAATTTTGATGTTCTTTTTTTTACTATTTCTGTTGCTGAACTTGATTTATTTAGATTTCTTCTAAACATTTTTATTTTTTTTCCCTCTTTGATAAGTTTTTTTAAAATTTTTAAATTTTTATTAAATAATAATATTAATAAATTACAATTTTAAATAATTTTATTATTCTTTTTTAGGTTTCACAGTATAATAATCATTTTCTTTTGATTTTGAAATAACTAAATTAAATAAACCAAAAAATATAATTAAAAAACCAATAATAGAAGTAAAAGTTGTAACAAAAGCAATAGGCCAAAAATATCTCATTTGTCCAGCTGGTATTTGATGTTTTAATTGATTATAATTATTAATTAACATATTTAATTCATTTAATATAGTATTCATTTTGATTTTGATTTCTTTACTAAATACTTTTCTATTATTAACTTTTTCTTTATTATATATATTTGAATTATATAATATATTATCATAGAAATCTTTTATATAATTATTAAATGTATTTTCTTTTGAATTTAATATATGAAAATAAGGATGTGGCATCATTACAGTTTGATGAGTTAGAACTGAGTTTTCATTTAAACTTGGTTGATATCTAAAATGAATTGGAAATTTAATATTATAATTTATTTTTTTCATTTGTTCAAATGTTGCACAAAAATAAAATGAAAAATATGCTTGTTGACTTAAATCACTTGATAATTCTTGTTCTATAAATCTACTAGCATATAAATTATATTTTACATTTATTCCTTTTTTATCCATATATTCATTTACTAAATTTTTAAATTCATTTTTTTCAATATATACATCTTCTGTCAAAATTTCATGAATTAAATAACATAATGAATCTGATTTTTTAATTTTATATTTTTGATAAAAATCATTTAATATTTTTTCACTTAATTGAATTTCCATTGTATTATGATATACACTTGTTTTTTTATTTGTCATTATTTTATATATATAATTACTCATATAAATATTTGGGAATTGTTTTTTATTAAATTTTTTATTATTTGTATTTTTATAATTTGATGTATATTTGTATATTTGATTTGTTGGTTTATTTAACATAAAAATATTATCATATTTTTTATCTTTTAATGTAAATTTAATTGTTTTTCCGAAGTAATACAAAAATACCTTATTTAAAACAAATATGTTTTGGGTAGAATCAAAATAAAGCACTAATTCGTATGAACAATTATTATCCCATTTAATTATATTTTTTTCAAATAATATTTTTATTTCTTTATGAATTTCAATGAAATGAATATTTAACATTGATTCAATAAGTGGAATTTCACCATAATTTTTTTCATCATTAATTAAATTATACCAAAAATTTTTTTCAAGAAGAGAATTTTTTTCATTTAGATTCATGTTTTTATCAATATATTCAATTCTTTCAATACAATAATGTTTTTTATCATCTTCTAATGAAGTATAAGAATCAGAATTTTTATAATGAAACGTTGAAACATGTTGAAGTAATTTATTTTTTAAAGTATAATAACCAGGATAATCAGTATCTAAACAAATAATGATTTTATAATATAATGAATTAATATAAATTGAAATTAAATTTTTTGGTGTTATATTGTTATTTAATATATTAGATTCATATTTGGCTATTATATTATCTGATGTATGTGTTTGAGAAAATAAATAAGATTCTTCATTTAATTCTGGTATTTTATCTAATGATTTAAAAAAAATTGATTTATTATCAAAATTTTCTATTGAAGTTATTATTGATATTAATAAAAAAAATATTAATACTTGATTTTTCATTTTTTTGTTTTAAAGTTTTTTTAAATAATTAAAATTATAAATTATAAATATCTATTATAATAGGAAAATAAATAAAAGTTTTAAAAAATTCAATTTATATATAATTATTTATCAATCAACGGTTTTATATTTTCAATTAATTAAAATTATAAAATCAATTTAGAAAAAATATTTTAATCTGTGTCATCTCTTAAAGGAAGAGTACTACCATGTAGATTAATATTTTGAATATTAACAGTATTTGGGCAATGATTGTCATTTCCATTCATATTATTATTATTATTTAAAACATTATTAGTAATATTTTCATGATTAAGATTGTTATTATTATAAAAAATAATATTATTATTATTATTATTATTATTATTATTATTATTATTATTATTATTATTATTATTATTATTATTATTATTA